>KE647312.1:41519-71417 GCA_000447185.1 Vairimorpha apis BRL 01 | reverse complement strand
AGTAAGTATTAAGGACTCTTCTACATGGCTTATAACCCGAAACAAACATGCTATATCTGAAGCAATTTATTGCTTTCTACAGGATAAAAATATTTTTATGCACAAGAAGTGCTTTGCACTCATTGAAGGTCACATAGAAAGACAGTGGACCATCTAGCTACAAGATTGATCGTATGTTAGGTTTTGAATATATGAGACGACATATAGAAATGATTAGATGTATACATCTTTTACTATGTAGAAAATATGGATTTAAAAAACCAATAAGATTAGACGCCATTCATTACAAAAAGTTATGGAGAATGATCAGTCGGAGATCCGAGTTGATACTCGATTGGTTACTGACATTAAAGTCAGCCATAATAAGCCCGATATCATGGTAATAGACAAAAAAGGGAAATTCTTATAGTAGAGGTTGGAATAACCAATCATGATCGACTTTCATTGGTAGAAAATTGAAAAACTTAGGAAATATGACCTACTTACAGATGAACTTGGTATAATACATAAGTGTAAGACAAGGATAATACCATATGTGATGACATTGGACGGTGTGGTGACTAAATACCACAAAAGACATATTAAAATGCTCGAAATCCAATCAAACCTCGAGGCATATATACAGTTATTAGTTCTAAATAAAACTGTATAGTCTATATCTCTAGAGCGAAGACGAGGACACGGTTGGAGTGAAGCTGGAGAGGATGAGATAGGAGATGCATGGAGAAACTATTAATACGAAAACTATATGAAGTTAATATTATTGAGGAAGCGAAACTTAAACGCATTGAAAACGAAATGTGCCTCAATGATAAGAGTAAAGAAAAACATGGTGAGAAACAAATAGTAAATCTTAATGGTAAAAATGTTAATGTCAATTAAACAAAAATGAATCAGATGAATGTTATAACTGAATAACTTACATTTTAATTATAAAATGTTACTTTAAATTAATTCTATGATAAATTTATAATGAATATAATTTTTTTTGTTATTATAATAATTATTTATTTAAATCAAATTAAAAATATAATATTTAGATAAACAATTAAATAAATTTTATATGTTTTTTTATTTACTCATGTTATATGTTTAGATAATGTTTTTATAAAAAAGTAATGCATTAAAATATATTAAATTTTTTAAATATTAAAAAATTTTGATTTTTTAATTATTATTTTTAATTTAATTTAAAATGAAGGCCATGTTTTTATTTTTTAAAATAATTTTTTTACTAGATATAAAAAATATAAAAATTAATTTCAAAAATTATACAATGTTTAAATATAATACAGAGAGTGTATTATCCTATGGTTATATGAGAGACACTATGAAAACAGATATTAATAATCGAAGTAATTTTTTTTTAAAACTGAAGATGAATCGGAATTATTTTTTTATCAAGTTTCTTCACATCAAAATAATATTGAAGAAAATCGCATTTATATTATTGAAAATAAAAAAACCAACACAATGAAGAATTTTAAATTAAAAATAAATAATAATTGTGTAATCTACGATAAAAACCCCAAATTTGAAATATTTAGATCAAATGATAATTATCAAGAAATTAAGGTTGAAAACTTTAAAAATTATAGTAAATTCGTTTGGGAAAATTCTTTAAAAAAATCTTTAAGTATAAATAAACAAAATTTAGTAGCAAACGTTCAAAGGATATTAAAGTTGGATTTATCTAATTTAAATTTTTTATTCGACAAATATCCTTTTTTGTATTTTAATGAATCATTAGAAAGTTTATTTGAAATTTTTTCTATATTATTAGATAAAATAATATTAACAAATAATATAGATTATGATGAAATCAAAGAAATTTATAACGTTGCCATTGAAAATTACAATCAAAATCTATATATGCAAAGATATCATATGATTTACGGCCAAGATATTACAAATGAATCTAAAGATTTTTTTTTAAGCTGTATTTTTACAGATATCGCAAATATTTTAAATTTTTTTGATTATACATATCAATACAATTTTGTATTATATAACTTTATAAATTGTGAAAACTTATTGTATGGTGATTTTTTTGTAGGTTTTATTGTACCAATTAATATATATACAGTAAAACTTGATGTTGATGGTAATTTTTTATTAAAATATTTTATAATGAAAATAAAGTAATTGAAAGATTTTTAACAATACGACTAAATGAAAAAATTTTAATTTTAATATTAAAAAATTTTTGCTTAAATAATTCAATTACTGAACTTAAGATTATTATTCATACAAAAAATAAGATTTTTGAAAGTAATATAATTGATATAAAAAAATATGTTTACGATTAAATAATAATATATGAAATAAATTATTTAATTATTTAATTGTAAATTTATTTTTTAGACAGCTAAAATTATTTAATTTAAGTAAAGTTTATGCATGCAATTTATAATTTTTTTACAATATAAACATATGTTAGTGTAAAAAATATATTTTACATTATATAATAGTTTAATGATTTATATTTATCGTGTCATTCTTTAATTTTATCAGCTTCCACTTCAGCTCGACTAATTTTAAGGGCTTCACAATTTATGTTTACTGTGGGCTTTATTAAAGGTACATAATTTATTTCCATAATTTTTATCTCTTTTTCTTTTGCCGATTCTTCACTAGGATATACAGACCGTACTAGCTTTTCTATATTTTTCTTATTTCATCTTCACCAACATCTTTTTGGTAATAGCCTTGTCTTGTTCTTATGAAATGAATTCTAATCTTATTAATTACTATAGATTGAATGTATGCTTTTAGGAAGGTTGATATAAAGCTCTTTGATGACTTCTTATGATATTAAGTTACCATTTCATCTCATGTCATTACATAAGGAACTATCTTTGTTCGAGCTCTATGGATTGCACCTAGTTCCTTAGCAAGGAGCTCGTTCTTCCTTAGTTCTTCATTCTCGACGATTGAAAGACGAATGATTTTTTTATTATTTCTTTTATATCTTAAATTTATTGGTATATATATAATAGAATTTTTTCACAATTTTAGTTAATTTTAATTAACAAAATATTTATCGAGCATAGATTTTTATATGTTATCTTAAAATTAAAATAAAATAAATATCTATAAATTTTAATTATAAAAGATAAAAACCAAAAAAATTATAAATAATAAGTTTTGACTTCTAATACAATTATTTTTTAATATGAAAATTAAACATTTACAAAAAAGAAAATCTAAAAATATTTCGTTTTTGAGTTTAATGTATAAATTTTGTTTTGTTTTATCACCAATTTTTTAATTTTAAATTTATGATATATAATAATTTATACTTTTTTATAGTCTCCTAAAAAAATGAAAATAAAATATTTTTTTATCTTAGAAATCAAATAAAAAATAATTAAAATATTTGAATAGAAAATAATTGATTATAAAAAGTAAAAATATATGAAATTTATTTTTTAAATGTTATATTTAAAAAAAATTAAAGAAAAAGAAGTAATAAACACTGTAATAATAATAAATTGAATGAAAATTTTTGATATATATGTTATATAATAAAATATTTTTAAGTTATAAACTAAAACTAATTTTATATAATTGATTGTTCTAGATAACTACATTTATTTGAATTATTTAATAATTTGTTATTGAAAAATGATAGCTTAACAAAAATTAAAAGGTCAATTTTGTTATCTTAATTAAATTAAAATTTTTAGCAAACAAAATATCATTGATAATTTAATTTGAACTCAACTATTTATTATATTATATATATATATATTTTAATGACTTAAATTTATTTGTTTAATGTATGTATCTTTAAATATTATGTATTTTTTTTAATTTTGTCAAGAAGCTAAATAATTTTTTAAAAAATTTAAACAAAAACATAAATTTATTAACATTTATGTATATTAATATGATGTATTATATTTAAGTTTAACTAACTTTATTTAATCATTATTCTTAATAAATTTGTTTTATATCTTTTTAAATGTAGTAAAAATAAAAATTGTAAGAAAATTACAGAAAAAATTATTTTTTTTACAGATCATTATAAAATCAAATTAAAAATTTTTCTTTCATTAATAAAATTATAATTTAATTTAATTTTTATATAACTACATAAATTACTTCAATGTGCTTGAAAAATTTTATAATTTTTATGTTATGTTTAGAAAAAGATAAAAAATGATTATTTAAATGTTTTAATTAGAAAATTTATTATTTTTTAAAATTTTATTTCAATCAAAAAAGCTAGTTATAATTTTGTTGAAAATAATTATTTTTTTAGAAGATTAAAAATATTTTTTATTTTAGTAAAATCTGTATAATTATAATTTCAAATTTTACTATGTCACCTTAAAACCTTTTTTTTATACATCTCTATGTATATTATACATTTTTTAAATTATTTGTTAAATATTTTTATTAATGATAGAAATTCGAGTTTTTGTATTTTACATTTTTTCAGTAAGATTAACAATTTTTTTATTAAATCATAGATACGATGATATATTATAGTAATTTTAAAATTAATACATGAATAATAAAAATTTTACAAGTAAAATAGTAACTTTTATCATTAATAATGTCCTTCTTTTTTTTTACAAAGAATTTTTATTTTTATTTTACTTAAAAATTGTTTTTTTCTAACTTTAAAATAAATCTAAACTACTTAAAGTTATTTATCTATATTTTTATTATAAACTTTATAGAATATTGTGACTTTCACAAAATTTACTAAAATTAGTTTAATTTTAAAGTTCTTAAAATGTTCTTAAAAATAAGTTATAAAAAATCTAGTTATAGTAAAATTTTATTAAAATTTTCGTAAATTTTATTTATATGCCTATATCGAAATAGAGTCTAATAATGTTTTTGTGTAAAATAATTTTGGATTAATTTATTCATTTTTAATTTTATAATAAAAATTATATATTTTTAAAGATTTACTTTATACTAAACTTGTATTGTCTTTTAAATCATAATGTTAGTTGATAGTAAACAAAGAAATCATTATGTTGTCATTTAAATTTATAAATATTTGAAATCATTTTATGATGTGTTATAAATTTAAATTCTGTACACAATATTTGTTATTAATAATTTATTATTTTTAATTGTGATTGTAAACATTTAAAATATTTATAAATGTAAATATTTTTGTTTATGTATTATTATATAATTATGTGTTTTTTTGTTGTTTTTTTATCATATATTTATAATTATAAAAAAAATATAGATTGAAAACATTGAAATTAATTTTTTAAATTTTTAAGTTTGTTATTCTATATTTTTTTGCCATAGTGTTAAATTACAATATTATTTTGAGGTATTTATATAAACTTAAAATATTATTTTTTTTAAAATTTATATAATGATGATATGTTAAAATGTTAATGTAAAATTCAAAATAATATGTTATTCACATGTATGTTATTATTTTTTTGAGAAAATGCTCTTTTCTATATAATTTTTATCATACATGAAAATAATATAATCAAACTCAAGAAAGATAATAAAAAATATTTATCTTTTACATTTAATCAAATTATTTTACAAAAATAAAATATTAATTAAGTTAATTTGGTTAAAATATAATATTGATTATGATTTCATCATCGATTTTGGAAAATTAAAATTTTTACTGAATATTTTAATTTATAAAAAATAATTCTTTCATTAATTTTTCCATAACTTTATAAAATTATAACAACATAATTAAATTGTATTTATTTAATATATAAATTTAAATTTTTTACATGTTAAGGTAAATCGCTATTAAACAAAAATATTCAAATTTTTTTATTAATTTTTTATTAATTTTTTACCTTATGTGAAATTTTAAACATTTAATTATAAAATTTCATTTTTTTATATAAATTGAATAAAAATAATTAATATTTTTATAAATTGCTATTTAAAATTTTCACAGTATTATAAATAATTAAATAACATGAAAATTATATTTACAATTGAATTTTTCTACAATTTTAATAATTTTGTTATATTAAACTGATATATATACATCTTAAATTAATTAAGTTTTTTTTATTTTAAAAAATTAAAACAGTTAAACAAAAATCATAAACATTTCAGTTTTCTTTTTATTGTTACTTTTAATTTTAATTTTAATTTCTAATAAAAATTTTGTAAAATCAAAAATTTTATAATTTTAAATAATCCATGTTTTATTTCTTGTTAAATTATAAATTTTATGTTGGTTTTATAGTAGTAATGTTGATGTTATTGTTATATTATGATTCTAATACGAAATTTGTTAAATCAAATAATGAATTTTTGTTTTCAATTTCTGAAATGCTCTCTAATTTTGAAAAAATTAAGCATGCATTTAACAAAGGTTTATATCAAAATTTAGAATGTAAAAATTTAGAATATAATAATTTAGTAAGTGCAGAAAATGAATTAAAAACTGAGGAATCTAATTCTAAAAAAAACACTTATTTTATAGTAAATTGGAAAATTTAGGTTTTATCGACGTTTATAATTCTTGGCCTAAAAATACACTAGAAAAAATTTACGAAGATAAAAATAAAAATATTAAAATTACTAAAGAACAATTAGATATAATCAAAAATTATTTTTGCTTTGTAAAAAAATTTTTTAACCAATGTAAAGGCTATAATTTGAAAAACAGAAAAAGTGAATCAGAATTTCAAATTCAAGTGAACAAATGTATCGATTTACTTATCTCCATGAGCATGCAACCAACAATGAATTTATTAATTAATTTGCTAAATTTTTTTAAAAATTGTGAAGATAACACTTATGAGTATGAAAGAGAATTTATAATTCGATCAACTTCATGAATTTATAAAATTAGATTGTGCAAAACATTAAAATTTAGCTTTTAAAATAAAATAATTTTAATTTTATTATTTTTAAAGTAAATTTTATTTACTATATAACTTAAATATTTTCATTTGTAGTAATCGATAAAAAAATTACAGAGATCCTTATAGTCAAAATAGGAGTCATGTCTATGCACAATTTTAAACAAGTAGAAACAGAAAAATTTTAACCTAACGATCAGTCAGTTAATGAGCTAGGTTTAATACATATGTGTTAGACAAATATAATTTCATTATGTAAACATGAAATTGATTAGTACTAAATACCATGAAAAATATCTAAATATGTTAGAAATATCAGACTTAATCGAATTATACATCTAATTAGTGACTCTAAAAAAAACATTATGAGTATTTCTTTTAAATACAGAAGAAGAAAAAGACTTAATATTAACGGAGAACGAGAGGATGAAAACTTATTTTGTAAATAAACTCATTTGTTACGGAAATGACATATAATGTAATAATGAAATTGTCCATTAAATAAAATTCTTTTTTTTAAAGCAAATCACAAAACTTTAACCTTTTTTATATGTAAAATGATCGATTTAAAATGTTTTTTTATAATTATATTTTATTGTTAATTCAAAAAAAGTAAAAAAATACATAGTGTAAAATTAACTTTGTTTTATAATGTATTTTAAACTTTTCAAAATTTTTATAGCTGCTTTTCTTGCAAAAGGTTTATTTAAAAAATAGTAAAATTTTAATATTTAAACTTTACACTATCAATATTAATTTAATTATAATTTTATAAAGTTACTTTTCTCATACAACAAAATTTTAATTTAGAATATAATAAAAATGCTATATATAAATTTACTCATTCTATAAAATTTTAGATTTTATATAAAAAAAATAAAACTAAGTAATTTTTCTTTTAATTTAAAAATACATTTTAATATATAAAACAATCAATCTAATATAATAATGTATATTTATTACAAATATTAATATTTTTCATATAAATCTAATTTTTCATCAATAATAGATAAATAATTTAAATTTTCTTTACACAGAGAAATAACTTCATCCTCTGTATCTTTATTGTCTTCTAAACACCTATAAAAATTATCTGCCACGTTTTCATAAGCCTTAACACATAAAATAAGTTCATCATCATTATCATTTGTAACAATAGATTTACTAAAATCGTCTAAAATTTTTTCGAAATAATCAACGTTTTCATCCAACTCATTTATTTTAGTTTCAGCTTTAGTTAAAGTTTCACAAATAATTTTATAATTATCTAAGTTTTGTCTTAATATTTCATCTTGTTCAAAAACTTCTTTTGCTTTTTTATTAAAATCTTCAATTTGTTTATCAAGTATTAAAATTTGTTCTTGTAATATATCATAAATGGTCATTTGTACAAATGAAGTGTTATTTTTATTATTGATTAAATTACTGTTCTCACCAAAGATTGAAGTTTTGCTTTGATTGCTCTCAGGTGTAATAGAATTATTATATAAATTAAAGCTCTTCTCAAATACTGATGAATCATTAGAATTAATTTTATTTTCGTCAGAATTAAATTTATTTTCTGTTTGGAATGTACATGCTTGATTGTTATTATTTCCTTCAATATTTGTATTATAATTTTGATTATCTTTTTCATTGAAAGGACTATTAGTATCGTTTCTATTATATGCATTATGCTGTAAAAATAAACTATTATTTGTTTGATCGTTGTTATTTAGTTGTAAATTATCAGATATCTGGTTATTCAAAGATGAATTCTTTAAATTGAAGCTGCTCTGTGTACTGACTAAATCTTGTGTATTTGAACTGTTTTGTAAATTATTAAAAGGATTTTGTACATTTGTACTGTTTTGCAGATTATTAAAAGGATTCTGAACATTCGTATTGTTTTGTAAATTATTGAAAGGAGCACAGATTGATATTTTGCACATTTGTATTACTTTCCGTTTTATTGTAATTCGAATGATTTTCAGAATAAATATTTTGCTGTTGTAATGAATTATGATTAAAATTTTTAAAAGGATATTGCTGATTATTAGAACTTTGATTTTGATTATTGTTATTTTTTGAATGTTGATTAAAATTATTTAAATTCATTCAGGGTTAAAACTAAAATATTTTTATTTGATTTTAATTTTAAAAAAATAGAAATGAATATAAATAAATTTAGACAATATATTAGTGTGTTTAATAATGTTTTTGTAATTATTCTTTAATTAAATAAACAATAATTGTATTTTTGAAATTTACTGATTATAAAAAAAATTATAGAAACATAGAATAACAAAAATTTAAAATCTTGTTGTTTTGATTGAAATAAAAATAGCAAATATATAAAAATATATTATTAATCAGAAATTTTAGTATTTTATTTAAGTTTCTAATAAAAAAATAGAACATATTTAATTTTAAAATAAATATATAAAAACAACTATCAAATTTTTAAAAAAATTTAAAAAATAGTATATGTAAATTTCTTAACACTAAATTGTTATTTATTAAAGATAAATAAAGCTATTTAAATTTAAATATAAAAAATTTTATTTTTATATTAATTTTGAAATTATTACAAAAATCATTATAAAGTTTAGTTTAAATAATTAATATAACAATAAATGAAAAAAATTTTTATCTAAATTATTTATTTATGAATACACATATTTTTTGTGAAGCTGTAATTTTAAATTTCTATGTTATAGAATTATTTAATGTAAATTAATAATAAATTTGTATTTAATTTTTAATTTTTGCACAATATATTTTTTATTTTTTAAAATTAAAATGTATTATAATTTTTAGAAATAGTTATTTGATTTAATTAATAATTTATGAGTAATTAAAGTCTAATTTTTATAAATATATATGTTTTAATAAATTTTTGTCTACAAATTTATCATTTAATACTTAATTCTTATATACAACAAATTATGATGTATTAATAAATAAATTTAATAAACAAATTAAAAATTCAAATAAACATTTTTAAAAAATTAATATTTATTTAGGATAACATATTATTTTTTTATTAAATACTTAAAATCATATAATATTTGTTTTGAAAGTATAATACATATTTAGATTTCATATAATTATAAACCAAATTAAAAATATTATTGACAGATTAAAAATGTAAAAACATCGTTTTCTTTATAAAAAACAAAGAAGTAATTTATTTAAAATAAAAAAAATTATGGCTAGATTTTATTGTTTTATATAATATTAAATTGACAAAATTTAGATGAAAATTATCTAAATGATGTTTTATGATTTAAAAACAAAATTTTGAAATTATAATTAGAACTCTTGTTGTTATAATATTTAAATTTGAATAATTCTAATTTCTCATTATGAAACATAAATAATAAAATTATATTTGAAAAAAAGAATCATTAAATGTCATATTTTTATACTTTTAATAAAGTAAATTAAATTCTATTACATAAAGTAAATAATCTTTAAATTTAATTTAGTTATTTTTTAATTGACTAAAATTATTGACTTGTATTTTTAATTCATTAATAAACGTAAAAAAATTTAATAATTTTCATTTAAATTAAGTAATTGTACTTTTTGTTATTACTTTTTTTAAATAATTTAAATAAGAAAACTTTTGTGTTATCTTAAAAATTAAACTTTTTTCATTTAAAATCATACTATTTTTAAATTATTTTTTATCTCATTATATTAAATCACTAGTATATTTTTCTATATTATATTAACGACAATAATTAATAATATGATTTCTGTAATCTTCTTTTATAATTTTTTTCAATTTTAATACTTTATTTATGTTGTATAATTACTTTAAAAAAAATATATTAAAAATATCAAATGAATTACAACATTAAATATATTTACAAAATTAAGATTAACTAATGTATAAATATAATTTTTTTAATGATATAAATTAAAAAAAACATTTTTTAATTTTTTAGAATAATCAATATTTTAACATTTTATTATTTGCATTTTTTTCTATCAAAATAAGAAATTAGAATAATTGATAACGAAACTTTGTCAATTTGTTCAATATCTTAACATTTTATTATTTGCATTTTTTTCTATCAAAATAAGAAATTAGAATAATTGATAACGAAACTTTGTCAATTTGTTGTATGTTTCATATATTTTCATAAATTTTAAAAATATATAATATTACCATATTATCAGATTTTGATAATCATTTAAAATATAACAATATCATTTAATTTTATAATATTTAAACTAATATAACATAGTTTGTTAATAAATATATATTATAAAATTTTAAGAACATAAATATTTTAACTATAAAATTTTTATTTAAATTTTAATTGAAAATCATAATTTTTTGATTATATTTTATATTAACATCGCCGTACTTTTGTACTTCAAATTTATTATTAGTTCTAATATCATATCTTGATCTTTTCATTATGTCATAAGAAATCAAATTTTTATGAATTTTGTCTAATAACTTTATTGAATTTCTATATATAAATATAATTTTATTTCTATTTCTTATAAAAAATTTAAAGTAATCAAAAATATTTCTACAAGCATCTCTTAAATTATCATTTGTTTCTGTAATTGTTTTAATATTTGTCAAAAATAAATGTTTTTCTGTAGGATCATAATTTACTTTAAAGTAAATAAAACACATAAAATATTTATATACATTTGTTCCTTTTAAATATCTTAATTTTTCCCCTAAATTTTTAGGATAATTCAAAGCATAAATATTTGATAATATTTTAAAATCCTTTAAAAAATAATCATAACCGTTTAAATCATATGGATCAAATATGTTGGCGCGTAAAACCATAATTAAAAAGAAATTAGATAATATTGTATTTGACTTTATAATTTTCAATACAAAATTTTGTTCAAATATATTATTATTTATAAAATAAAAAAACAAAACAACTCAAGTTCATTTTCTTTAACCGAAGATAAAAATTTTATAAATTCTTTAAATTCGTTTTCTGAGGTTGAATCATCACATGTCTGTATAATTTTACTATAAATTTTTTTAAAATATTTACATATATCAAATTGATTTGAATCAAGAATTAAATTATCTTCCCTATCGACTATTTCATATATGTCGCATTTTAAGATTTTATTTATAATTTTTGTCTGATAATCATAACTTAAATCATTTTCGTAAAATTCAATATTCATCTGAACAAAAACATTTTCATTTTGTTTAGTATATACCATATTTAACAGATTTTCGTTATTAAAACTAATCAAACTAAAATTAATGTTAATTTTTTCAAGTAAAAATTTAAAAAAACATCATTATTAACAATAAACTTTATATTATTTAATTTTCTATATCTTATTACATTAACTGAACTCTCGTGAAATTTTAAATTATAAAAAATCTCTATAAATTCTTTACGATCCAAGTGATCAGATTGTGATTTGCTATCAATAATATACTCTAAACCTTCATAGTAATCATTATATGTTTTAAATTTACCAAAAAATTATTAAATGAATCTTCAGAAGAAATTTTTTTAATTATATTTTGAAATTTAGCAACATTTGATTGCCGTTTTAAAATATCATAAAATTTACATTTTTTTCTTGTTGAATTACAATATTTAAAATTTTCTTGATCTACAACATAATCAAAATTCATTTTTTTCCTAATTCCAAAATATTAAATAGGCAACAAGATATAATTATATTTTCAATCGTTGTTTCTAATCTATCATACCCTAGTCTTAAAAGATGATGTAAACCTAATAATTCTAATTTTCTTACTATTTGTATTATATTATTTGAAAATATTTTATTAGAAGATTTTATATCATCCATCATTACATAAATATTTTTATTAGAATTTTTACACAAATTATACAAATTTAGTATGATATTATTTATTAAACTAATTTTTTTAGCTTGAGATATATCTGTATTTATTAATAGATTGTTGCGATCTTTTAATGTAAACATTGTTATTTTATCAGAAAAAATTATAAAAATAAATTCTGAATTATCCATATTTGATTGATTATATATAAAATGATTTTTTAAGTTTAATTCTTGAATTATATTATAATCTATATCTGTTGCTTTATAGATATTAAACAAATGTAGTATAAAATATAAAAACATGGGGTAATAGTTGTTTTTTTATTTAAGGAAAAAAAGTCAATTTAAAAGTTGATAAAATTAAATTTAATTAATTTTATATATAAGTATTTTAAAAATATGTTTTTTTTCAATAAATATTATTGTTATGATTAAAATATAAGTATAATTTTATAATGAAAAAATAATTTATCAAAATAAAATTGTTTATTGCATAGATAAAATTATTATATTAGAAAATAAATAAAAAAAGAATATTTTCTAAATAAATTTAAATAAATTTGATATGATTGACATTTTAGATGAAATTAAATAAAATTATAATTTTCAAATTAATAAAAAAATAAAATGTTTTATAAAAATAATCTAATATTTTAAAATTTTCAAAATAATATTTAATAAATTCTTAATTTATTTGCATATATATAAATTAAATTTTTTTAATAAATAAATATTAGTATTTATTTTTATTATAATTTTGCCAAAGTCTTATTGATATATGTTAATAAAAATATGTTTAATAAAATGATAAAAACTTAAACAGATATTTACAATTAAAAATTAAATAAAAAAACGTTAAAATTTTATTAGGTAAAATTAACATCATGAAATTTCTTAAACTAAATTTTAATCAGTAATATAAATTTTTTCGATACAAATTTTTTAAAATAATTATAGGTATTAAATATGTAATTGTAAGAAATTTCAAAAAAAATTACAATATGTTTAAATTTTTCTAAAAAAATATTTTAAGAATTAAAAGTTTCATTGTAAATTTGTTGTTTACATAATATTAGTTGATAACTTAAAATAGCTTTTTTTTATATTCCAAATCTTAACTGTATCAAAATAAAAATAAAAATAACGATTTGGATTTTATTATAAATAGAATATTTACTTTATATTTAACATAAAATGTTTCATTTATATTTTGTAATTTTTTATATTGTAAATGAATTTTCTTTGTTAAATATTACTTGAACAATAATTTGTTAAATTATATTATTCAAAAATTGTAATTTATGCAAACAAAATAATGTGATAAAGATATTTAAAAAAAAGTAATATAATTAATGTCAAACAATTTAAATATTTTATTGATAAAGAAATTTTGAAATTTTATGTTTTTAAAATTAAATTGTTAAGTTTATGCAATTTATAGTTTTAACTAATAAAAGAAAAATGATTATGACCTTATTAAATCTTTGTATATAACACAATATTACAAAAATAAAAATATTGTCATAGAATTTTGTTAGTAAATTAACAAATTCAATTTTAAAATTCATATTGATAAAATTTTAAATTTAAATTTGTTATTATTAATATTTATTTTTGCAAACGTATTTAAAAATTAAAAGAATATTTATAACAAAAAAAAACTTCGATTTTTAAAAATTCAATATTAATTTCTTTTTTATGATAAATATACACCAATTAATTAAATTTATTTATTTATCTATTTAAATGATTTATTTTATGTTTTGTATATAAATTTCAAATTTATTATTGATAAAACAAATTTGAATTTATTATTATAAAAACTTTCATAATTTTTATATTTCTGCATATGTTTATATTTTAATAATTTTTTATAATATATTTTATTTTAGTTATACATTTAAAAAAATTAATTTATTTTTAAAATCATAAAAGTATAGTTATTTTTTTCTGTTTTTATAATTAATGTTATAACAAATAAAAAATACTTCTAAATTTACATTAAACATAAGTAAAAAATATTTAATTTAATAATAATTAAAAAATATCATATAAAATATTATTTTTTACACATATATAAATATAAATTTCAAAAAAGAATTTTTTTTAATTTAAATAAATTTTTAAGTCTAATATATTTTTAAATAATAATAAAATTTTATGAAAAGAGATAATAGCAAGAATGTAAACTTTAATATTGATGAGATGTTTATTCAAAATATCAATAAAAATAATTTACAAATTATAATTTAAAAACCCAAAATTAAAGTATATTTTAAATAAAATAATAATAAATAAGTATGATTATTTTATGTTTTAATTTTAATATTTAAATATATATATATATATATATTAATTAGATATCTATATTATTGCAGTCTAACATATAAATTGTATATTTTTCTTAAACTAATGATATTATTTAAAAAATATGACAATTTAAATAAAACCTTTATTATTTTTTGTTTAAATTTGTTTTTACTGTTTATTAATACAGTTATAAAATTTTGATACAAATATAATTTTAGTTTTATAAATTAGGTTGAATTAATAAATGATATGTAAAAAATAAATAAATAAATTCTTGATGTTAGAAATTGCTCAAAAAACATTATTAATATGATATAGTTAATAAAATTTTAAAAAATATATTTTTGTATCTTAAATGTGTAATTAACATTTAAATTAATATGAAATGAAAAAACATTTTTAAATGAATGATTTAATAATATTTTTAATATGATATAATTATATTTCAGTTAAATAGATGTTATTTTTAAAAAGTTTTATATTACTTTTAATTTTAAATTTATATATAATTGTTAATATAAATATATTAAATATAAATTAAAAGTACTTAAACCTATAATAATTATGTTTTAAAAAAACCCTTCAATGAAATATCTTCAAATGTTACAAATTTTAAAAACAAACAAAATTTTACAAAGTATAGAAGATAAACATCCTTCATTAACAATTGATTTTGAAGTTTTTTCTTGCAAATCTTCGAAAAAACAAAAATTATATCTTAAATATAATAAACCATTAAGGTATTTGTTAGAAACACTGCAATTAGCATTTCCAGATTATAACTTTACAAAAGAAACAGAAAGTGATTTTTTGAAAGTTTCTTATCAAGAAATTGCTAATGAGTTAATATATGCATTTATTGTTTTTCACAAAAATAAAGAAGATGTTGTAAAATTTGTTGAATTTTTAGGTGTAATTATTGATAAAACAGTACATTTAGATGATTGTCAAATTTATAAATATATTAATAGAAATGGTCCTTTTGAAAAATGTGTTTGGTTTTTTAGCTTTTTATTTTACAGCAAAAAGGACAAGAGAGTATTAATGCTTAATTTTAAATGTTAAGAATATTCTAATTATAAATTTGTAAATTATTTCATACCACTATTTTATTGTAAAAAAGCATTATGTTTTTTTATAAAAAATAAATGTATTATTTAAAAGTTTGTATAATAATTTTATAAAATTTAAATACCCTCTTAATTTAATAATGTTTGTAATTACAAATTCTTATAATGTTAATGTTTACAATATTTTTTTGCAATCTATGTTTAAAATAATAATTTTTTTATTTGCATATATACATATTTAAAAAATAATTTTTAATGTTTAAATGATAACAAAAATTATAAATTATGTTTTTTGTTTAAAATTTAATTATTTTTATCAATTTAGATATTAAATATAAAACACATTGAAAATATACAAAATTTTTATAATATGACAAGCATAATAAAGAATTTACAACAAGTATAAATAAATTAAAAACTTTTTAACTTTAAATAATTTTATAATTTAAAATATATGCTTATTTACGAATTTAAATGTAAATATATTACAATAACTTGATTTATATTTTAATTATCAGTATAAATCGTTAAGTACTTAACTTTTATTTGTTAAAAATATTAGAAGCTATTGCATATATTTTAAATTAAAAAACATACTATTTTATAAGATTTTCAAAAATAAAATGTTTACTTAATTTTTATTTTGTTTAATTTATAAAAATTTAAAGTAAAGTTCATTTTAATAGTATTTTATAATACTTAATTTACAATTTTATTGATTAAATTTTATAAATTTGTTCGTTAAATTATATTTATTATTTTCAACTACTAATATAATACATTTCTTATGTTTTTTAAAATTCTTTATTCAATATTAATTATAATAGAAGTTTTTTGTTGTAAATAAAATTTTTCTTTAAAAAATTCTTAAACCCTTATGGATAAAGCTGATCGACTTACAAAAGTATATCAATTATTTGTAGATTCTCCTAATGATACTGTACCTAAAGATACATTAAAAGATTTGTTTTCATATGCGGGATATGTTTTAACTGAAGAGGATTTGCAAAATATTGTAAATTATTGTCCGGATGGAGGAATGAATTTAGATTCATTTACTGAATGCTGTAAAAAATTAGAAGAAAAAGAAATTTCAAGAGAAGAATTTGAAAAATGTTTAAGATCATTAACTGATGATAATTCGAGTTTTATTGATGCAAATACTCTAATTGCTGTATTGGATAAAGGTAAATATAAATTAAATGATGAAGAAATTGAAGAATTGGTAGGTCTGTCTCAACCTGATGCAGAAGGAAAAATTAGCATTGATTATTTACTAAATCTTATATATAATGAAGAGTAAATAAAATAATATTAATACTCTTTATTTATTAGTACTTTGAAAAATTATATTTATTTTTTTATTAAATAAATATTTATGTTTTTAACGTTATTATTAATATTTATAAATTTTTCAAAGGTATTCCATTAAATCAACATATATTTAAACAAATTCAAAATGATTTAATTTCAAATGCAAAATTTTTTAATTAATTTATGATCTATCTTATAAAATTTGCATTTAATTAAAATATTTAAATTTTAAATGTATCAATGTAAATTTTTTAATTTTTCATTTTTTTAAACAGATTAGAAAATTAAGATAGTTAATGAAAATGCAAAATTTACATGTATTGCTTTGAGATAATCGTATATTTTAAAACTCAAAAAGTCTCATTAATTTTCTTAATATAAAAGAATAATGTAAATTGTATAATTGAAATTCATATTTAGACAATAAATAAATTATTTTTTTTAAACTTGTAAATTTTTAACTTTTAACAAAAAATATTATAATACATTGAAAATTTAATTAATTTGTTTTTAATGTATAAAAAAAATTTTTAGCTTTATATTTTTTTAATATTTTTTAGCCTTTAAATTTTAAATATAATTTTATTTTTTTAAAATATTTTTATCGTAAATATTAATCATATTTGTTTATAAAACATTTATTATAAAAAAACTTATCTTTGTTTTTTAACCCATTATGACAAATATCTCTAAACAACTTACAAATACTCTAAACAAATCTTTAAATTTAATTTCTCCGAATTTAACAACACCAAAACGCATATATTTAGATGCACAAGCTACAAAACCACTAGATCCAAGAGTTCTAGATTCTATGCTACCTTATTACACATCAATTTTTGGTAATCCTCACAGTAGAACGCATTCATATGGATGGAATGCAGAAAAAGGTGTCGAAAATGCACGCAAACAAGTAGCTGATTTGATTAAAGCTGATCCTAAAGAAATTATTTTTACAAGTGGTGCAACTGAGAGTGGTAATATGGCTTTAAAAGGAGTAGCTAATTTTTTAAAAAGTGAAAATAAACCAGTCCATATAATTACTACGCAAATTGAACATAAATGTATACTTGATACTTGTAGAAGACTCGAAGAAGAAGGAGTTAAAGTTACTTACTTACCTGTAAATAGTAATGGAATAATAGATCTCGATTTATTAAAAAAATCAATTACCAAAGAAACAGCTCTTGTTTCTATTATGTCAGTTAATAGTGAGATGGGATCTATACAACCTTTGAAAGAAATTGGTAAAATATGTAAAGATAATAACATATTATTTCATACTGACGCTGCACAAGCTATTGGAAATATCGACATAAACGTAAATGATATGAATATCGACTTGCTAAGTATATCAGGACATAAAATTTATGGACCAAAAGGTGTTGGTGCTTTATATATTAGAAGAAGACCCAGAGTAAGAATTTTACCTTTAATTAATGGAGGAGGACAAGAAAGAGGTCTTAGAAGTGGTACTACACCACCACCACTTGTAGTTGGATTAGGTAAAGCAGCTGAAATATGCTCTTCAGAAATGAGGAAAGATTTTGAATATATAAAACGATTATCTGATAGATTGAAAAATAAAATATTTAAAAATATTGAAAACGTAAAATTTAATGGAGATGAAAAAAATACATTTCCAGGATGTGTAAATATTTCATTTCCATATGTAGAAGGTGAAGGATTGATGATGATACTTAAAGATATTGCCATAAGTAGCGGTAGTGCTTGTACATCTTCTTCACTTGAACCATCGTATGTTTTGAGAGCTTTAGGAAAAAATGATGATTTGGCTCATTCTTCAATAAGATTTGGTATTTCAAAATTTACCACTAAAAAAGATATTGATAGAGTTGCAAAAGAAACAATAGATGCAGTGAAAAAGCTTAGAGAAATGTCACCATTACATGAGATGGTTAAAGAAGGTATTGATTTGGATAAAATTGACTGGTCATCTTGACAAGAATTATTTAATGAATGTTTTTAATTTATTTCTCACCATTCTAATTAAAAAATTATATACTTAAAAAAAGTTATTTAATTGTAATACCATTATTTACATTAAATTTTTATAAAAATTTTATAATTGAACCTTAAAAAAATTATAATTTTTTATTTTAAACTTTAAGATTTTTTTATGTTTACTGTATATTTTCAAAAAAAATATTTGACTTTTTTTCAAATTGTTTCTAACGTTTAATGAAAAAATAAAAAATTAATAAGATTTAAAATTTATGTATGCTTTATTTAAATAAAACGTAAACAATTAAAATTGAAAATAATAAAGGTTTTCAAAAATTAAATATAGTTGACTATATATTATTTAATTAGTCAAAATATTTATTTTATTCAAAAAATAAACTATTTTTTAATGTAATTTATAATTATTCTAAAGTTTAAAAGTATTTTTGTAGTATTTAAAATTTGTTTTTACAAAATTTACTATAAAAACATTATTTTTATTTAAATAAATTTTTTTTAACACGTCCATCTTTTTTTTATTAAATTAATTATAAAATCATAAAAAAGTAATTTAATTCAAAATTTTTTATAATTTACTAAAAAATTATTTATTTTTTAAAACATGAAAAAATAAATCATATACATAATTAATTCTAATTTGTTAATAATTAAAAAATATTTTAAATATGTATCTATTATTAGTGTATTATACAACAAATATTATTTTTTTCTTATAAAAAAATTCTTACCCTTATTTATACATGAGCAGATCCTATATGTTTGATGATCGAACACAAGAAAATCGCAGGAAACAACGTGAAGATGCACAGGTTGAATTAAGACAAGTAAAAAAAGAAGAGTTATTAAATAAAAAAGAAATTTAAGCATTGCAGTATCACAAATTTCAAATTTTAATGAAATGAGAGAAAAGTTGTTTTCTAATGATCTTACTGATATTCATCAAGGTACATATGAATTTAGATCTTTATTAAGTGTTGAAGGATCGCCACCAGTGCAAACTGTTATAGACTCTGGAATTTTGCCTAGGTTTGTGGAAATTCTTGATGTTAATTATTTAAAAAAAAATTTACCTCCAGGAGCAAATGATGATATTGTAGATAGAATTAGGGTCGAAAGTGCGTGGGTTATAACGAACATAGCAGCAGGAACTTCAGAACAAACCAATGCTGTACTTAAAGCCGGAACACTACCTTATTTGATAAACATGTTGTATGAAACTAAAGAATTGGTCGTTGATCAAGCAGTTTGGGCTTTGGGAAATATAGCTGGAGATTCTGAAAAAACAAGAGATGCTATTTTAAATGCTGGAGGTCTTGATTTAACAATCAATCTTTTGGATAAGTTTATTACAAATGATAACTATATAAAAATAGTAAGAAATTTAACATGGTTGTTATCTAATTTAAATCGTGGAAGAAATCCCCCTCCTTCTTCAGAAAACATGAAAAAGGCTTTATATATATTATTTAAATTAATTTCTTTAAGAGATTCAGAAACAGTATGTGATGCATTTTGGGCATTGAGTTATATTGTAGATGTTGATGATGGATGTACTGATATAGTACTAGGCAGTAATGTTATGTCAAAGGCTTATAATTGTTTAGATGCATACACGCTTAAATTAAAAAATATGACTCATGACGCAGAAGATGCAAAAATAGGAACTATGGCAATTTCACCAATAATAAGAATGTTGGGTAATATTGCTACAGGAAATGATAATCAAACAAATGTAATTATTAGAATGGGGTTTGTAGATTTTTTTAGTACTTTATTCTATAGAATTGACAATAAAAAATCTCAAAGACTAAGAAAAGAAATATGTTGGACATTAAGTAATATTACAGCTGGTCCTACCGAGCATGTTCAATTATTGATAGATTTAGGTCTTATTCAAATGCTTATT
Organism: Vairimorpha apis BRL 01; assembly: GCA_000447185.1. NCBI lineage: Eukaryota > Fungi > Microsporidia > Nosematidae > Vairimorpha > Vairimorpha apis. Next base: position 50,196 of record KE647312.1, on the reverse strand, counting down.
GATGCAATGTCATCATATGAACTGTTTATTAGGAAAGAAGCCTGTTGGGCTATCTCAAACGCACTTTTTCATTGTGCTACAAAATTTGAATGGACCAAAGTATTTATTGAAAATGGATTGATAGAGAGTTTACTTTCATATTTAGAAGTTGCTAGTAATTTAGTGGATATGCAAGCTCATATTTTGGATTGTTTTATGTATATTTTAGAAGGTGGAAGAAAATATGAAAAAAAATTTGGTAAAAATGTAGCATATGAAAAAATGATAGAATTAGATGCAATTGAAGCAATCGAAAATTTACAAGATGTAGAGAGTGTTGAAGTTTCAGATAAGGCGTATAAAATAATAGTTGAATTTTTCGAAGGAATTGATAATTGATTAAATATTTTATATTATTTAATTTTTTTGCATTTATTTAAAGATATAAAAAAATTTATATTAAGCTTTTATTATATAATGCATTGTTTTACAAATTATTATTTCTTGAATTTACATATTTAAAAATATTTTTTTATTATATTGAAAAGTATAAAATTCAATTTTAGAGCGTTTAAAAAGAAATTTATCTTTAACATTTTTGAAATTTTAAGACGTAATAATTTAATGTAAAGTTTTAAATTATATGTAAATAATGTAAAAATTTATATACTTTTTTGTAATAAAATTTTATTCAAAATTCAATTTTTTATGAATAATATATAAAAAATTATTTAAAATACTTTATTTAATTGTTAAGCATGGCTTTTTTTTCTGAAATTCTCTGTTGTAATTCTTTTATAGTTTCTTCCTCATCTTTGAGATCTTTTGAAATATCCGTATTAAATAATTCTTTGTTAATATTAGAATTAACTTTTGTATTTATCTGGTTGTATAAAATTACTGCCCTAAATTTATCATAATATTCTTCTGTGTTTTCAATTAAATCAATAACATTTTTATTGATTATTTGGTCCCTAATTCTATATAAATCATTTGTAATAATATCTTTTACTTGTACAGAACCATATGAATACTCTCTTATCTGTCTTCCTTCTTTATCTGGACAAACTAAAAAATATGGTGGATAAAACTCTTCAATAGAATCTTTCTGTGAACTTTCTTCAAAAACAAATATACCATTTTCTTCAAATGTATTCCTTAAAAATTTATAACATTCTGCTATTTGGTTTTCATTTAATAAATCACATTTACCAACAATAGGTATTAAATTGCAATGCTTAGATATTTCTTTCATAGTAATTAAATCTGATTGTCTTATAAAATTTATATTTGGTTCCAAGAAATAAAAACAAACATGTATACGTTTATCAACAATAAGATTTCTTACATTTTGTTTTTCTTTTTCAAAATAATCTTTAAAACAATCTTTAATGTATTTAGTAATTCTTTCCCAACAATTAGAATTGTCACTTGAATCTCCATAATTATCTACTTCTGTTAAAGTTATATTTGTTTTAAATTCGTTCTCAACTAAACTAAAAGTATAAATTTGAAAATTAGAAGAATCGTCATCTATTAATAAATGAGAATCAAAAAGTGAATTTATAAAACTAGATTTTCCTATTCCGTGTGTTCCAATTGTCATTATATTAAAATCTAGTCCTTGTTTACATACACTTCTGTATTTAAGATTAGGTAAATTTGATACTCCTATTCCTTTTTGGTTCATTATGAAATAAGAAATTTTTTTTTATTTAAAAAATTGTTTCAGAATAAAAAAAGTGTATTATATATAGATATATGAAACTTTATATTATTAACAAATTACATATTTATTCAATCAAATAAAAAAAATTCTATTGTTTTTGTATTATTATATATAAAATACTTTTAAACTAATGAAAAAATATGTTTTTTGTAATAAAAATCTAAAATTGTTTTATAATTGATTTTCTAAAAAAAATAATTTTTTTATAGTTAAATTTTATAATGTTTGAAACATGTTATAAATTTGAAAAAAAAAATTAAATAATGAATAAAATTGAAGAATCTGTAAAAGTAGCTGAATTTGCTGAAAATGAAATTAATTTACTATTAAATGATGTTGATTTACAAAGTGAAAGATTGATAAATATTCAAAAAAAATCTGGTATTCTTTATAATGAATTATATAAATCTGCAAAAATTATGTCAATTATAGCTAAATTTAATAAATCCAGAGTATTAATTGGTTTTATTTTTATTTTATTTATATTGACTATTGGGTTTTATCTATTTGTAAAACGGTTTTCAATTTATATTTTCTAACAAAAATTAAAAATATTTATAAAACTCAAATTTTTTACTTTAAATTTTTTTTCATGTAAAAGTATTTTTTGTGTAATTGCTTAATTCTATTTTAAACTAAAAAAATAAATTAATAACTTTATATACTTTAAGTATGAATTAATTAGAAATTATTAATATAACTTTGTTAACATTTAAAATTATAAATTAATATTTTATAATCAATAAATAGATATCAGTTTACATTTTTTTTAAATTTTTAATAGCCTAGAATATTAAAAATAATAACTAATAAAGTTTTATATTTTATTTATACAGTATGATGATAGCACTTAAGAACATTAAAAAAGATAAATTTGTTATAATATCAAACAAATGATTTATTTTGATATAATTTTTTTAAAGAAACTATAATTATTTTTTTATAAAATTTAAATAAAAATAATGATTATGAAAAAAATTTCTGTTTATTTAAAATTTACTTGATTTTTTTATTTTAAATTTTAAAAAGATATAAAAAATTATCAATTTTTTTTGTAAATTATTTTTCTAAAACATTATTATATACTCAATTTAATTTATTTATATCTTAAAAAACAAATTTAGGATGTTAAACTTATGTAATTTTGAATGCAATTTAATTTATAATGTGCATTATAATAATATTTAAAGTTTTAAATTTAAAAAAATCACATATTGATTAACAAATATATATTATTTAAAATTCAAATAAAAAATAAAAAATTTATTTACTCGTATCTTATAAGTATATTTAAAATCTTATTTAATGTTATGTTATCTTTATTTTTCAAAGATGGACACATAACTTTTGCTTCTTCGACAGATTGAGGAAAAAGTGAACCCAGAATTGCAATTTCATGCTCATTACAACCATTTTCAAACAAAGATGATCTTAAATCATCAGCTAAACTTTTATCACTAATTTTACAAAATTTTTCAACATAATTAAGCGTTTGTTTAAGAATTTTGTAAGATGCTGATCTGTTGTCGACAGAAGATCTTTCTTTTATTGATTCTAAAAGATACTTTACTTCTGACAAAGTTACTGGATGTGCATCTTTTAAATCATGCGAGTCTGACATATGGACTCGAGGGGATTTAAAATAAATAAATTTGGGGTTAGTTTGTATCAGATTATTGATTGTAAAACAGCTTAAAACATTCAATCATAAAGTTCAAAAAGAATTATTGTCGAATTATAAAGTAAATAGTGGATATTTAAATGTCAATTATTAATTTATGTTTCCACTTTGCATCTATAAATATACATTTATATATTTTATAATAATTATAATAATGGATAAAAATTTTCTTTGTAAATATTTAATTTTGTTCTAATTCAATAAAAATCGAAATATTTACATATTTTAATGTATTTTAAATACAAGTTTTATATAAAATTAATTAATATTATAAAAAGTAAATTTTTTAGAATTATAATATATACAAATAATTACAATTTTATAAAATTGAAGCATTAAAAAAAAATTTTAATATAAAATTTTAAATAAAAAAGCAGTAATTTATTTCGTAATTTAGTAAGTTTATTAAATATTGTATTTTAAAAAAATATAGAAAAAATAATAAATTAATTTATAAAATTTGTTTAATAAATCAAATATTTAACTTTGTAAATTTTTTTTATATATTTAATATATTAGATAGGAGTTTAATCATAAAACATAATACCCCTTTATTGATGTTAAAATATGAGGAAAATTCATATGAAAAAATTATTGTAAATATTTTTATTATAATATTACAATGTCCTACATTTAAAGGTTTTTTAAATCTAAAAATCAAAAATATATGCAAAATGATACCTATCAAAATATTTGAATATAAATATTTTTATGTTGATACTAATGACGTTATCCTTGAAATTGAAGATCAAATTTTTTTTTTAAATGAGAATAATACTAATATTAATTATAAAGATGTAAATATTTTAATTTTTAAATGTACATCAAAAAATATTGCATTTAATGTAGATTTAACTAACTTAGATTTAATCGGACATAGAGGGTTTGGAGAGAATTTTTCAATTCATGATGTTTATGTAGAAAATACATTAAAATCATTTAATAAAGCATTAGAAAATGTTAAGTATGTAGAAATGGATGTTCAACTTACTAAAGATAAAATACCAGTAATTTATCATAACTTTTATTTCAAAAATTCTAATAATCGAATTATAGATTTAAATATCAATGAGTGCAATAAAAATGATTTATGTCAATCATTAGAGCATATATTAGAAAATATCCAAGGAGGAATAAATTTAGAGATTAAATATCCCCAATTTGAATATTTAAAATTACCAGGTTTTGAAATTCCAAATTATGTTAATCGTATAATTGATGTTATTGTAAAAACAAAATTTAAAAATTTATTTTTTCTACATTTCATCCATTGATTGCTATTTATTTAAAAATGAAATTACCCGAAGCAATTATTTTTTTTTAATATCAGATGAAAATTATCTTAATAACAACTGTTCTTTAATTGATATTTTAAATGATGCTTTTGATTTTTGCATTTTGCATAATTTAAATGGATTAGTAATTGATTTTAATATAATAAAAAATAATTTTCAAGAATTTTTAAATATCTTTAAGAACAAAAGTTTAAATGTTTGTGTTTATAATGTTAAAACTAAACAAGAATATATAACATGTAAAAATAATAATATTACTGGTGTTATTGTAGATGATATTGCAAAAATGATTTAAAATTTATTGTTTTGTTAATTATTTTTACATATATATATTTTTTATATTTTGCATTTTATGTAAAAATTTTCATATTTTTTGTATTAAGAAATGGAATGTTTAATATTAAGATAAAAATAATATTAAAATAAATTTGCTAAAATAATTTTAAATTTTATTTTTTATTCTTTATATTATTAAATAGTCTATAAGTGTAATTATATGATCGAAAATTTATAATTCTATTATATGTTGTGTTTGGTTTATTGAATTAAAATGATTTTTTTGATACAAATACAGAAATTTTACTAAGCATAGAATTTCCTATTAATTTAATATTTTCCATTTCACTTAAACTACAACTAGTAAAAAAAATTATAATTTTATCAAATTCAACTATTTGATCAATATTATTTGATACAAAACGAGCAATATTTCTAACATATATATATTCTTCAATATAATCATAATCAAAAATAAAATTCTGTAACTTGTCAACTTCATATAGCGTTAAATATTTAATGTGCTGATTTTTATTTTTAGGAGTTAAATTGTGCATTTTTAGGTACATTTCAAATATCTCATCTTTTAATTTTATATCACAATTTTCATATAACCAAATTTCATTATAATCAAAAGAAGCTTTATATTGAATTTCATTCATTAACAAAATTATGCTGAATCTTTTATTTTTTATATACATATTAATAAATTCTTTTATAGGTGTAGTGTCATAATCAATTTTCCCAATAAATTTTGAAATTCTCACATATTCTTTGTTAAACGTATATTTATTTATAAAATTCGTGTTATTAAGTCTATTTAAAATATAATAAATAAAAATATCTTTATGAAAGTTTGATAAACCGTTAATAATTTTTGATAATAATTCCATCTGAACAGGAAAAATAATTAGATTATCAATAAAAACTTTAATAATGTTTAAAGCATCTTTTATATGTAATTTATACTTTGCAATAAGTAAATCATAATTTGAATTTACTAAATTTTTTAAGTCCATATTTATAATTTTTTGTATATTAACATTAAATTTTAATTTTTTATATAAGATATATCTGGATTTAAAATTAAGATTTTTGTATAACTCCCATACTAATTTTTCATCTTTTATTAAAAGTAAATCATTAATATTAAATTTGTAAAAATATTTTTTTATAAAATTTTCATCAATATATTTTTTATATTTACACCATTCAGAATATTTTACTTTAGTAATAAAAAAATTTGATGGGTTTTTAACATGTTTTAAATATTTTATAGTCAAATCAATATCATTAAATGATAAAAAATTATGAAACTCTAAATTGTATTCATTTTTTAAAATTTCATAAACATCAAGTAGTTTTATAAAGTTTATAGTAAAAAGTCTATTTTTAGATAACTTTGAAATGTATGGAATTAAATTTATATTATAAATGTTTTGTTTAAAATACATACAAAAATCCAGTAAAAGTAAATTGTTTGTATCTTTAATATTTGTATTTAAATATTCCAAAAGATTATACTTTATAGACAAAATCTGATAGTTTGTATAAAACTTACTTGTATTATATTTGCTTATTTGATCCTTAATTTCTTCGTTCCATAGCTTTGCATCTTTAAGAACAGGAATTGTTAAATATTTTAATGAGTCTCTTATGTCTAAATTTTTTTTTTCTAACATATAAATAGCATCATTCTTAGACTTTTTATATAAATCATTGATTTCAAAATAAAAATTTTTCATTCAGGGTAAATTTAAATATTAGTTTAAAATAAAAAATTAAATTAGAAATAACTTATTTTCTTAAATAAATTCTATAATAATATTTATTTTTTTTATATAAAAAACTAAGATATTTTTAATGCATAAAAAATAATAAGTTGTAAATATATATAAAGGTATATTATTTAAATTCTTTATATTAAAAATATAAAAGTTAAAATAATGTAAAATGAATGAAAATTATAATTTGACATGTTTTGTAGTGTTAACTTATTTTCTTTTATTTTATATATAAAATTGTTATTTTTAAGAAGTAAATTTTTTTCTATTTTATGAACATTTAAAAAATATTTATATTTAAAAAAAATTTTGCCACCAATAATTATTTTGACTATAACTTTTGGATTTTGTTTTTAAAAAATAAAAATAATATTTACAATTGTATTTTTTTAATTTAAAAATGTATTATATAAATTATATAAAACTTTACCGCCTTTATAAAAAATTAAATTGGTAAAATGTACTAACTAGAACATAAAAAAACTCGTCAAGAATGTTTTAACTAAATAAATAAATATTAATAATGAATTTTTTTAAAAAAATAATTTATTTGAAAAATTTTATTTTATAAATCAAATTATCATGAAAATTTATCGTTTTAAAATTTTATATTTCTTATTTCATTATCTAATTGTTTGATATCAAATTTAACTATTTTTATCTATTGACCTTCTTTTTTTTATTAAAAAAATTACATTTTGTTTATACTATATTATTTATTGTTGTTATTTTTAAAGTAGTTTAATATTGTATTACATAAAAAAAACTAAATGTTTTTATTTAATTTTATATTATATTTTAACTATTTTATCAAATAGTAATAATTTTTATATAATTGTAATTGATTCTATGTAAATAACCATGGTAATTTATTACATTCACTTAAAAAGAACTCGTGTATGAAAATATATTTAAAACTTTATATAAAAATTTATTTATTATTAATTTTAATTATTAAAATTTTTAACATATTTAAAATGTTTTAAAAATTTCAACAAGATGACAATTAAACTAGATTTTTTCATGTTTAAATCTTATTTCTTTGCTTATTGTTACTATAAAATAAGTTGTAAAAATATATGAAAAAAATAAATTCATTATGATTATAATTTTATATTTAAAAAAAATTATATAAATTATATTTGTAGTTTAAAAAATTTCATGATTTAATTTTTTTTTTGTTAAATGTAAATTTTGTAAATTTTTTAAATGTTTATTAAAAATAGATTTGATAGTATAATCATCAAAATTATGTGGAATAATACAAAGCTTTTGAAAGATAATTCGATAATTAATATAAATAAGTTTAACACAGTAATTAAAATATTTTACTCCTATTTTCAATTTTTTTTAAATTTTATAAATATTAATTTATGTAACATAAATAATTTTTACTTAAAAATAATAAAATTTTTAAAAATAAAATTTTTAATTTAATTATTCTAAAATATATATTTTGAATATCTATTATTATTTTTAAATTTCAAAAACTACGTATTACATTAAGATTACGTATTTATATAACAATTTCTATACTTATAAGATTCATTTAAGTTAAATTTAAATTTATATTTAAATAAATCTGACGTTAGCTACGGCTGTAACCATCTTCTTTTTATTGACGATCTGAAACTGTTTTCTGAGTCCGATAATGTATTAAAATTGATGGTGAACGAGACTAAGGAATTCTTTAGAACTGTGGGACTTGAGATGAATATAGACAAATCAGCAACTAACTCTGTAATCTGTGAGGATGATGCAAAACTTTTAGGATCGCACGAGGGATATAAGTATCTTGGCATCACAGAGAGCAGAGTTGGTAAAAATATGACGAATACAGTGGAAAAAATTGTAAATTCTATTGAGTCCCGTGTTGAAACTCTATGTAAAACAAGACTAAATGCGAAAAATTTAATACGAGCAGTGAACGAAT
>KE647312.1:21144-41499 GCA_000447185.1 Vairimorpha apis BRL 01 | reverse complement strand
TAATTTTTACTTAAAAATAATAAAATTTTTAAAAATAAAATTTTTAATTTAATTATTCTAAAATATATATTTTGAATATCTATTATTATTTTTAAATTTCAAAAACTACGTATTACATTAAGATTACGTATTTATATAACAATTTCTATACTTATAAGATTCATTTAAGTTAAATTTAAATTTATATTTAAATAAATCTGACAAATAAAAAATTTAGATTTTGATAATTGACTATTCATTCTCTATATGACATCTGAAAAACAAATAAAAATCATTATTTGATTATTATATGTTTAATATAAAATGTCATTTATTTTGTTTTTCATGTTGTCTTTTTATATAAAATTCAAATGCAAATTCAGATAAAATGTCTAATTTTCTATGTCTAAGTTGAGGTTTAACATATGTTAATTCTCTTTCATCAGGTTTTCGTATTTTATTCTTTTGACGTTGATTTTGGAACCAAATTTGAATAGTACGAGGTGTCAAACCTAATAAACGACTTAATTCTTCTCTATTTTCAGTTGAAGGAAATTGATCCTTAGCAAAGCATTCATATAAGACCTTACGATGATAGTTTCCCATATTTGTTCTTGTCCTCTTTTTATTTTCATTTTTAGTATCTTCTAATTTTTCTGAGGATATTTCATTATTAAAATCGTATTTCATGGTTACGGTTTTTAATTTTATTTTTATATTATAGAATTAAAAGAAAACGTGCCATTTTTATTTTAATATGTTTTATAAATTACCAATATGTCTTTATTTTGGTATTTAATTTTTCAAAATTGATAGATTGATATATAATTTTTTTAGTCATAAATTAATTTTATTACATAATAATTAGAAGATTTGTAATTTTAATTTATTTAATAATATTTGCTTGTTTATCAATTAAATTATTTTTAGTATTTGATTAATTAAAATTAATATCATAAAATTATTTTTTAAATTTTCAAGATTACCCTTCTATTTTATTATGTTTGTTTTATAATTTAACATTTGTAAAATTTTTTATGATTTGTAATTATTCTATCTTATATTCAAAAAAACCAAAAACTTATATAAAAACTTTTTAATCTTTTTATTTGTAATAAATATTTTATTTGTTTAATTGGTCACTGTCAATGGTCTTGATAAATCTTTAAAGATTAAAAAATCAATTAAAATAATAAATAATAAATAAGTTATAATTTATAAATCATTTGGTAAAAAATAATAATAAATATATAACATGAAAACTCTATTTATAAGAAATAATAATACTTTAATTTTTCAAATGAACATAAAATATTAACATTAAATAAAAATTATAAATCTAAAAAAATTCATTATTTTTTTTATTAGTAAATATCAATAATATATATAATAAATAACATAAATGATTCTATACCTCTAAAATAAAATATTTATATAAACATAAGATTAATTATGAAAAAATTATTAAATTTTAATTTTGTTTAAAAAAATCTATTAATGATTAATATTCATAACATTTTAACAAATATTACACACTAAATTTTAAAATTTAATATTAAATATTGTTATTATATGTCTTTATTAATTAAAATAAAATAATAAATAATTTTTAACAAATCAATATAACATTAATAAAAAAAATTTTATGATTTAGTTTATAAAATTAAATTAAAAATATTTTTATAAAACAAAAAAGTAAATTTGAATTTTTTTAATTTGAATTTTATTAAATTTAATACATATAAATGTTAACAATATATTAATAAAAATTTAAATTTGAAAATTAAAATTAATTTGTATTAATTTTTATTTTTTAATATATAAGTATTCCCAAAACATCATTAAATCACTAAAATTAAAAGTTCTTTTAAATGGTTCTATTTTTTTACAATGATTAGCAGAAAATTCAAATGCATTAGAAGAAATATTCGATGTTGAATTTTGTGAATTTAAGCATAATGTAGCTGTTATAGTATCATTTTGTAAACTATAATTGAATAAATTGTTTGTAAAACTACTTGTCTTTTTAATCTTTATTTTATTTAATTTTTTTTTTGACTTATTTGTTGATGTGATCATTTGTTGATTTGCTAAAAAATTTATATTTATAAATTATTATACTAAAACAAATGTTTCATTTTTTATAAAAATTTAAAATTTAAATATTATAAACTAAAAATATTGAAAATTTACTAAAATTTCGCATTTCATTGACACAGTTTGTATTTTATTTTAATAATAATATTTTTAAAAATGAGTTATAAATTTATTTCAAAAAATTAAACTAAAATCCAGCTGATAATAAGAGAAAATTTTTATTATGCTTGATCTAAATATAAAAATTAAAATAAAACTTTATGTATTTTTCAATTAAATTATTAAAAGATATGACGTTTTATATTTACACAAATTTGTCACTTAAATATTTTTTATTTTCCATTAAATTTTTATTGATGCATATCTTATCAATTAAATTAAAAAAGTTAAAATTGTTTTATAAAAATCATAGTGGTTGTATAAATCAATAGAGTATAAATTTATAAATTAAAGACAAAATTTAATTAATTTATAATAACCGTTTATATGTTTATTGTAAGAATAAATTATTGTAATGCATTTGGTACAATTATAAAATTATAAGTTATAATTTACAAATTTATTGCATGGTTTGTTATTCATGTATAAAATTAATATTTTATTTACATACAATTTAAATAATTTAAAAATCATTATCTAACATAATTACACTTATAAAGTCTATTTATATTAAAAATATATTGATTACTTTTAAAAACGTTTGAATGTATAAATTTTATTTATTATTTTTAAAATTAAATATAAATAAAACCCATAATCTAAATTAAAATTTTAAAATATTTTTTATATGTTATATAAATTTAAAGTTTTTTTTATTCGAAAATTATGTTATCTTTGGATTATTTTTTTGATTAATAGATAAAAAATATTATATTACCAGGTCATGTAAATATTTAAATAAAAAATAAAAAAATATGTTTTTTTGTACTTATTAAATTGTAAATAAAAATTTATTACATACTTTATAGATTTTTTTTTCTACATTATAATATATTAAGATTTTAGTAACGATTCATAAAATTTTAGAAGAAAATATATTTAAAAAACTAATTTTCAAAATTATATATTCTCAAATATTATTATTTTTGAGAAATAAACAATAATTTATTGATAATTAAATAAACATTTGATATAAATTTTGATATTTATCAAACAAATAAATCAAATAAATTGATAATAAAAAAACGCAGAAATTAAAATTAATTTTTAAGATTTCAATTATAAAAATGCAAAAACTTATATATAGTCCATTTTGTTTTTTTAAATTGTTAAAAATTTGTAATTTTTACAGTTAATTTAAATCTTGAATACTTTTTTTAAATTGCAGTTTACTTCTTTTCATATATTTATGTTTATCTTAATTATTTTATATATATTTAATATTAATTTCGAATTATTAATTTAAAAAATCTATATTAAAAACGTTAATGTTTAAAAATTTATTTTTTATTAAATAAATGAAATTATAATAATATTAGGAAAAAATTACAAAAGTTTTAAGAATTAAATAAATCATCCGTTTAAATTTGAAATTGATTTATGATTGTGTTTATTTAGTCTTTAATTTTTTCTTTTTGGTTTTATTAATATATAATTTTTAAAATTTTCAAGCTTTCCTATAAAAACTGAATAAATCAAAAATTTTATAATAATAACTATAATTGATATAAAATAATGTTAACATATTTAAATATAAACAATATTATGTTTATATTTAAATTTTTTAAGATGTTTATTTATTTAAAATTTTTAATTTGAAATTATTTAAATATTCGGATTTTTGCTTTAAAAATAATTTTTCACAACTAAACACTTGTATTTTTATAAAATTTTAATTTTTAATATGTATATCAATTATTTGATTTTAATTGTATATAGCAAATAGTTAAAATTTTTAAATAAAATAGTATATATAAAGAATACTATTTTATGAAAAGCAAATGTAATATTTAAAAAAAATTTAATAAATTTATTGATGAAAAATTGACAATTTAATATTCGAGATATATAAAAAAAATCACTAAAAAAGATTTATATAAATAATTAATAAAATATAAAATTAATAAATAAGTAATATCAAAGTATCAAAAATATATTTATAAGTATTAGTATTTTATAGTATTTATAAGTGATAATTATATTAAAACGAATATATATCAATTTTTATAGTATTTTTTAAATCTGATATATGAAATGAAATATATTTTATAGAATTTACAAATTATCTATTTAATATTTAAAAAACCATTTACAAGCATTTTGTTATATTACAATAAAATATAATGTTTATTTTGTAATAATTTTTGATAATATATAAATAAAAAATTATAACAAATAATTTAAAGAAAGAATTTATAGAAGTTTGTTATATTTTCATTTAAAACAAAATAAACAATCACTCTAGATTTTAATATGTAAATTAATCATTTGCTATTTATATTAAAATTTAAGTAATTTAAATAAAAAAATATAATTAAATATATTAAAATTTATTGAGGTCCCTTATCTTCTTTAATACATTTTCCTGCTCGAATAATTTCATCAACCATCATTAAGCTTATAGCAACAATTGTACTATTAGATATAACACCCATTACAACATTAAAACTATCAAGCACCTCTTCTTCATTAACACTTCCTCGTAATATTTTATTTAAAATTTCATGAACATTACAACCTTTATTTCTCAATAAGCATTTAATCACGTTTGTATATGCTTCTTTTAAAACATTATAACCAACTATATTTTTTTCAGAAATTTCACTAATTCTTAAATCTAAATAGTTTAATAATTTTTTATATAAATTTATTCCTCCATTAATCATTTTATTATCTTTATAAGTATTATGAAGAACTTTAAGTGCACCTCGTATACCATTATTCATTTTAGTCATTTCATTATCAGTATCTGCTCTTATCAAAATTGTACATGAACCTTTAAAAGGAGTTCCTTCTAAATAAGTATATTTTTCTTCTCCAATATTAACAACTTGAACTTTTTGGCAATAACCTAAATTATTATAATCAAGTTGAGAAATCTCGCTTATAATGTTTCCTCCACACATATAAAGAAGTCTCTCTAAATTTCTTCTTTTTGCTCTCCTAAGAGCTAAAATATTATACTTAGATAATATATCTAAAGAAAATGGATCAATTCCTTTTTCTGATATTAAAATTAAATTTTTTCCAGTTTCTTTTTTTAATTTTTCAGAAAATTTACCAATCATCTCAGCTTTTTTCAAAATAAATTCACGTTCTGTTTTGACTAATTCTTCTTTTTGTTTAGAAGAAGAATATGTAAATTGTGCATTTACTTCTGGTTTTTCATATTCTAATGACATATTGGTCACAAATACTGCAACATTTTCCAATTTTGTTGGCATTCCATAATGTCTATTTCCATGATCTAAAACTAAACCATCAATATATTTGGTATCATTAATATCACCCTCACTCATTTTTATGACTTCAATCATATTTACGTCTTTAAATTGAGATCCAGATATATTCTTTACAGCCTTTACTAATATAGGAGCTAATAATTGACTATGTTGTTTATTTAATTTTGTATTTAATAAATTATATGAAAGCTTAATGAAATCTTCATCATTCTTTATTTCTAAGGCTAAATTTTCCATATATTTTGTAATATCTGTCAAACCATTTTGTAAACCATTACAAATTTCAGATACAGAGACACCATCACAATAATAATTAAATGCAGAATTGAATATTTCAGAACATAAAGTTATAAATGTAGTACTACCGTCACCATATGTAGTGTATAATGACATAGCTGCTTTTGTCAATACTATTGAAGTTGGATTTATAAATTGTATATCTTTACATAGAATATTACCATTTTTTGTAATGCTTAATGATTGTCCTGGTGTAATTATTGCTTTATAAGTTCCATTAGGTCCCATTCCAACAGAAAATAAACTTTTTAATGAATGACAAGTTGCATTATTAAGTTTTATTGCTTGTCCTGTTTGTGTAATTTGCGCATCAGATTGTGTAGACTGCATATAAGGGTATTATATAAAAAAAAATATTTTTGTATTTAGTTTTTTGCTACTAGATAATTTTATCGTAATTATATTATTTTAATATTTTAAAAATTAAATTTGATTCTTTATAAATTTGACAATAAAAAAATTTAAAGATTTTTATTCAAAAAATGCAAATTGTATATAGATTATTTTAAAAATTAATTTTCAAAGAAATTATTATATTTATAATTTTTGTTCATATTTTATTTGATTTATAGTTTAAATAAAAATTAGTTTAATATTAAAATCTATAAATTAAAAAATTTTCTTTGAAATTAAATTTTTAAAATGGAAATATTACAATTTAAAATTATAACTATTTATTATATAAAGAATTATATGAATTTAATTTTTTATAAACACCATAAATAAATAAAATTTATTAATAAAAAATTTATCATTTCGTTTTTTTAATATAGAATTCTGGTAATAATTTTGCATTTTTAAAATCTTCTGTTTTTAAGTTTTTTTTCAAAAATAAAATAAACTTATTTTTATCTTCTATTTTTTTAAAAATAAAAAGTTCTTCAAAATTACAAGTTAAATCGCCTTTTATTGTAAGAATAAAAGATGGGAAATGAACAGGTACAGGAAAACAAATTTTATGAACAGTATTATTAAGAAGCGCTGTGATGTCACCGTACACCAAAACATAAAACTGAACTCCTATACCACATTCAATATTTGGATTATTTTTTGTTTTAAATGATATATCTATTTTATTTCTTACAAATATCATTTTAAAAAAAATTTAACCCCTAAAAATGTCGGATATTTTATTATTTAATAAATACAACTTTGATGAAGTAAATTGTATTGATCAATCTGTTTCCCCTTACATTAACACAAGTAGAAAGTTTATTATACCACATGAAGCTAATCCATCTATTGTAAAAAGTAAGAGTAAAGGAAGTGCTTCAATAATAAATAGATTTGTTAATTCTCTAATGAGACATGGAAGGAATAGTGGGAAAAAACAGCTTGCTAGTATTTGTGTTGAAGATGCATTTTTTATTATAAATGTTTTAACAAAGAAAAATCCTATTCAAGTGTTGGTTGATGCTATTATAAATGCAGGTCCTCGTGAAGATACTGCTAGAGTAGGAAGAGGTGGTTCCATGAAAAGAACATCAGTAGATATATCTCCTTCAAAAAGAGTTAGTTTAGCCATTTCTTATTTATCAACTGGAATTAGAAATGCTGCTAATAAATCTAGGAAATCTTTAGCAGAATGTATTGCTGATGAGTTAATTAATGCTAGTGTATGTTCTCAAAATTCATATGCTGTTAAAAAAAGAGAAGAAATTGAAAGGATTGCAAAGTCAAATCGTTAAATTAAATTTTTAATTATTAATTTCTACAATATTGCGGATATTATCCTTTACTCTTTATATCATATTAAAATTTAATTTAAAAGATATATCTAAAAACTTTAAACTACAATTAACATCATTAAATATTAAAAAGTATAATTTTGCTCTATTAATAAATGTAAACAATGTCTGTTTTACTTAATTAAAATAAAAAAAAGAATTTTATGAAATAATAAGTTTAAATTTTAAATTTATTTAAACTATAAATAATTTACTTTTGAAAGTTTTTTAAAATTAATTATGGTTTTTGGTTTAATTTAATTTATGAAAATAAAAACCAGTAATTATTTATTAAAAAAAATTTTTATGATTATATTTAAAATTTAAAATTTTTAGTCTATTTTATATAATTTAATAATGTCTGAAAACTTTCAAAAGTAAATTATTTATAGTTTAAATAAATTTTTAAACATTTATAAAATATTTTTTATTTAATTTAATGTATTTAAAAGTTTTGTAATGTTTTATATTAATATTAAAAAAATATAAAAAATTTTTATAATTAAATTTTTTTTAAAAATTAACAATTTACAATTTTAAACATCATTTTCAGTTTCTTTTTAATTTCTTTTTTCATTTAAAATAAAATTTTTATAAATGAACTACAAAACAAATATAAATAATAATTGTTTTATAAAGAAAATATGATTGATCAAAAAATTGTTTTTATTTTTAATAGTCTCATAATCATATCAAAATTGCCTTTGTGCATATGAAGACAATTGAATTCAAAAGATATTATAAAAATTAAGAAAAAATTGATTTAAGTTAAATAAATATTTTAATTTAACAATTAAACATTAAAATCATCTTTAATTTTAATATAAAAATTTAAAACAAATAAGTTTTAATTTAATTCATTTTTTTCAAATAGTTTAAATAGTTTTTCTTTGGAACTATCTTGTCCATCACATATATAATTTAAGTAAAGCTCTATCATTCGTTTGCTAGGCACTAAAAAATATTTAAGTTGCTTATCAGTCATATTTTCAAAACAATAAATCATTTTTTTTATTTGTCTTTCTTGTAAAATATCTAAAAACTTAAAAAATTGTTCATCATTGACATTTTCTTTTACGTAGTATTCTATTAATTTTGATCTCATGTAAAAAGCATTATCAAGAAGAGCTGTATATTTACTATTTTTTATTTCTAAACAATTTGATAAAAATTCTAATATTTGTTTCTTTTTTTCAATAAAAGTCTTATTATCTGTTGATCGTTTTAATAATAACAATGGTTCAAAAAAACTCAAAATAGTTTTTTTAACAATTTCGCGTTTATTCTGTACAGTCATTTTTTTAATTAATGTAGTTAACAAAGCTGGATCGAATATTGAACCTCCTAGATTTAGAGAAACTTTTGAATCAAAAATTTGTTGTTTTGTAAGATCAATGTTTTCTCGATAAAATTCATATTTTTCTTTACTTAAATTTATTTGAATACCGTCTTCACTATTTTTAGATGAAAATATAGATTTTATCATACGTAAATATTCATTCTCTTTTTGATCATCATATAAAGTTAAATCAACATCAATTCTTGATTTAAGTTCAGTAAACTTTTGTTTTGTTAATGATAAAGCTATTTGAGATTTGTCTAACTCAAAAAGTTTATTTCTTATTTTAAGAATTTGTTTAATCAAAGAATTTGGTGCTTCAACTTTAGTTGAAAAATTACTAAATTGTAAAAATACATTCGGTCGCTTAAGTAATAATTTTTTAGTTTCAAAAATTGTTGCTTTAATAAAAGTTTCTAAATCCTTAATAAGTATGGCATTAGTTTCTAAAAGAAATATAATAGAATCTATTGATATTAAACTTTCATATAAAATTTCTCTACTTAGATTTTGGATGGTTAAACGCTTATTAATCTCGTTGTTATGAGTTAAAATTTCATGTTCTTTTGGTTCTATTAGATTTGAAAATTTTTTAGGATTTAAATTTAATAATGTGTAAAGGAGATATATAATATTATACATTTTTTTGACAATTAATGATGTTTATTTTTGTTTTAAATTAAAAAAATACATTTTTATGTTTCAAGTATTAATCTTTTTGTAAAATAAATAAATACATGTATTTTTATAATATTTTACATTTAAAATAATTTTAATATATTTGTTGAATAAAATATGTAAATAAAATTTTCAAACATAATGTTTCATTTTATTGGATGAATTTTTTTTCTGTTTAGTAAAAATAAAAAAAACGCAATATATAATGTATTATACAACATATTTTAAATTTAAATGTTTTATCTGTTCTTATTTTTAATTTAAAAATACCAATATATATTTTATTAATTGATAAAAAAATTAAAATTTAAATAATTTAATGAGGTATATATTGTAAGATTTTATTTTTCCGATTTTAATGTCTCCAAATTTTGTTTAAAGTTGTTAATCACTTTTATAACTTTAATTCCTTTAGGCAATAGGACCTTTTGGTGCGCCTATTATTTTATTTTATCAATTTAATTAAAAATAAAAAAATAAATAATATAAATCTTAAAATTGAATAAAATTTTAAAGCATAATACTTCTATTAATTATATAAATTTTGTTAAAAATATTTTATAAATATATTTTTATTAAATAAAAATTTACAGTATCATAGTAAAAAATTTAATTAATAAAATTACATAACATTTATCAAATATTGTAAATTCAATTGTTTTTCACATAATTTTTAATGTAGATATAAAAATTAATTTTATTTTTATTTAAAAATAAACCTTTTTAAATTTTATTAGATATTTAAATGTTTTAATTTAACATATAAAAACTAATTTTTTTATTTAACTTATATTATTAAAATAATCTTTTAATGCCTTAAATAGGAGATTTTTATAGTAAGTATGAAACGTCTTTTTATTATAATGTACACACTATTATGTTAATATGTTATTTTTATTACAATAATTGATAAAAAACACCATTTTTTAAATTTTTTTAAGAATGTTGATTATCTATAATATATAATATATTTTTATATAAAACAATGAAAGAATATTAATAATTATCTCATTTTAAAATAAATAAAAATTTATAATTATATTAAAATAATTTAGTTAATTTGTACATTTTTTAATACTATATTTTTTAACTATTTATTTAGGTATAAAAAAATTTAAAACAGATTAAAACTAAAATATGGTTACTTTTATTTTATAATCTTTAAAAAACTTTATGACTAAATTAAATTTTAAAATAAAGCAACACAGGCATATATATAAGACAGAGTGCTAAAATGACTTTATAAAGTCTCTTATGGAAGCCTGCAGAGACTAAAAATTTACTGAATAACAGGTGTCTACGGAGAAGAAATTTGAGGAATAAACTGTGTACAAAAGTCAACTGAATTCTAATTGTTATAATATATAAATACATATAATACAAATATACCCTAAATAAATATTTTCTTTTAAATAAAGCAATATCTTAGAAGTTTTAAAAATTTTAAATTTTATTTTACAATAAAAATGATTTTCAAAAAAATTTATTTTATCTAAACCCCTTATATAATGAATTTTGAAGAACTTTGCGATATACCAATAAAAAAAGGAGAAACCTTTGGACCTTTTAGTCACAAGATTGCTACTAATGAAGACTCAAAAAGATGTAGAGCTTGTAAAAGATTTAGAGGTATAATTTTTAAATATGATATGCAAATTTGTAGACGATGTTTTAGAGAATATGCAGCTGATATTGGTTTTAATGTTTACGATTAAAATAAAAAATTTAATTTTAGTTAATATTTATTACTTAAATTTGCTATACTTGATCTTCTAATTGGTCTTTTGATTTTAGTTTCAGGAATCTGAATCTCAGTTTTTTTGTTTTTTTATTATTATTTCTTCTCTAAAAAACATTTTTTCTATAATTGGTCTCAGTTCAATAAATATAATTGTACCAAATAAATAATAATCTGGTATTTGAAATAATTTTGAAAATATTAAAATACATATGTTAAAAACAAAAGTGTTAAAACTTTTTGGTGTAAATTCAAATTCACTAGAAGGAAAATAAACTTTTTTAAATGTTTGATTAAATACTTCTGAAACCATTAACCTTCCTAAAAGTGTTGGAAAATCCTCTTTAATATTTTTATTGCTAACAAAACCAAGTCCTTTTCCAATAATTGAACAAAATTTTAGACTTTTCTTGATTAATACAACATTATGTATAATATTAAATACCATTAGAGAAGTTATGAAATATATTATAGATTCAAAGGTAAACGAAAAATTTTTATATATTAAATTTGAGACCAAAGATCCACCATAAATTGATATGAATGCCGGTATAATCATAACATGTATAGATGGATTCATACCTAAATCATGTAAATTATATAAAGTGTTTAAATTGCTTCCAAAAGATAAAAGAGGTAGTAGTTTATTTATTTCTGTTTCTAAAATTTTTTTATAAATGTTTGTTTTCATATGGCTTCCCTTAAATGATAAAAATATAAAAATAAAAAAAATCAACTAAAAAATTCATTGGTTAAAATATTATTATTTAAAAAGGATTTTTGAAATAGATATTTTTAAGATTATTTTATTTTAAAATGGAAACATTTAACTTTATTAATTATATCTATCTTTAAAAATAAATCATAAAAAATAACATAAAAACATCAGATATTTTTAAAAATTTAATATAAATAAAATTAAATTTATATTGATTTAAATATTAGATTTGATATTTTTGAAATATTTTTATTAAAAATAAAGTCATTCTTTAATCAATTGTAAAAAAAAACAAAAATTTTTTTTTAAATTTGTTTGTCTGAATTGTTTAATTTTTAGATCTATAAAGACGATACAGAAAGTTTTTAACCAAATATTTGTATCTCACTAAAATTTTAGAAGAATATAATAGTTTAAATAATATACTTATCATATTGTGTTAAGTGGATAAAATACAATCTTCTTTTAATTTTTTAATTAGATTTTACAATTTTTTTAAATAATAAATGAATCAGTAAAAAAAATATATTTATTTAACTAAATATTTTACTTATTTAATTTTAAATAGAAATAAAAGCTAATAATTTATGTGTTTTTTACAATAAACTATTAAAACCATTATATTTAATATGTTTATTTTGGTTTTTTGCAAGTATTTATATAAAAAACTTTAATATTTATATATTTTCTTAAATTAAATTAAAAACTTTAAACATTATACTTAAATTTTTTAAAACAATGTAAGTAAATTAAATTTTAAATTGTATTGTAATAATATTAAAATAAATTATTAAAAATATATTTTTGTTTTTTTCACAAAAAAATATATGAAAACAACTTCATGACAAATTTAATAAAATCTTACAGCAAATCAACGTAAGACTTTTACATAGATTTTTTATATTTTAAATATTGTATCTAAAAATAAAAAAACTTTCAAAAAAATGCAACCTGTAAAATCTTTTTTTTTATACTATAAATTAGTTTTTATATATAAAATTTTATTATACATGAATAATACATTTAATTATTTATTAATTTTTTAAAGCAAAATACTTATATAAAATTATTAAATGGTACATTTAAAACAAAAAAAAGAAGGTTTGATTAAATCAATTGCTTTCTTTTATCAATTATTTTACATATAAATTTTAACGACAAATTTTTTATTGATTACATATTAATAAATACCTTAATATTTTTTTGTAATAGATTTTTGTTTAAGAAAATTTTTAAAAATACGTTTATTTGACAATTTTATAAAATTTAATAGAATAGTATATTATATATTTTATTTACTTGAAAATTTCTATAAAAATGTTTGTAATCATTAAGATTGTAAAATTTTTTGGTCTTTTATTTAATATTTTCTAAAACAATACAAAATTTTTAATACTTTAATAAAGTTTGATTAAATTGCTTTTATTTTATTATATAATATTTTCATTATAAAAGAACTCTTAAAATTCTGTTTAATTGTATATAATTTTTTTAAAATATTTCGCTGTTTTTTATTTTTATATATATGACAAAAAATATGTTTCTTTATATTCCAACAAAAATTTATAATTTACAGATAATTAAATTATAATCAATTTATTTAAACAAAACTATAGATTAGTTAAAACATATTAATATAATTTAACTGACTTCGTAAATATGTTGCAATTTTTTTAATATATCTTAAAAAAATTGTATGCAATTACATCTATTTTAATTAAGTTTATTTGATTATTTTTTTAGATAATTAAATAAAATAATATATGTAAAGAACAAAAAAATAAAAATATTAATTGTATATTTTTTAATATATTTTACGTGCTTAAAATATGTTTATTTAATATAAATTTATAAAAATGATAATTATGTTTTTTTAAAATATTGTAATAAACAAAAAATTAAATTAAATTAAAAAATGAATCAATCAATGCAAAATTTAATTATATTATAATTTTTTTTAATAAAATATTTTATTTAATGCATAAATAATAATAATTATATCTAATAATTTTTTACTGCTATTTTTTTCACATATATAAAAATCGAAAAGTAAAACTATATAAATTTTTTATAAAATATTTTTTGTTATTATTTTTTATGATAAAAAAATCATTTAATTAAAGAAGTTAAAAATACAAATATTTATATTTTATAAATTTAAAATACTTTTAATAAGATTAAAATTATTGTAAAAAAATATAGATATTAATATTAAAGTAATAAAAATTTACAAACATTCAATGTAAATTGTACTAAAACAAAAAATTTTTAGATCATTTTAAATTTTGTTTTAATTTATCCTTTAAGTTTATATTAATAATGTATTACAAAATATTTAAAAAATAATAGAAATTAAAATTATTACTATAATAAAGCGTAAAATAATTTTTTTTTGTAAAATTTAAAAGTGTTAATTTATAAAATTATTAAAATATCTTAAAACCATTTTAATTATAAATATTTTTACAAGTTTTAATTATTATCTAAACTAAATAATATATAAATATAGCTAAGAATTTTTTAAAATATTTTAAATCTAAATTAAAAAAGATAAAGAAATATTAAAAAATATATTTAATAGTATATGAGTCATATTATTTTTTCATTTGATGTTTCTACTGTAAAATTTTTCTCAAAAAGTATATTTTTAATTTATATCTATATCAATTAGATTTTATTAATTAATCTTTTAAATTAATTTATAAATAATTTTATATATATTTTTAACCAAATATAAATACTTTATTTCTTTTATTATATAAAAATTATTTTATAACATATTTGTATTTATAGGTTTATTTTATTTGAACAAATAACTTTTAATTTAAAAAAAATTATATTGGTTTTTAAAAAGGACCAATCAAGATAAAAAACATAAAAGAAAAAAATTTGACACACCACAATGAATAAAAGCAATAATTCAAAAGAACATAAAGAAGAAAATAACGATAATACTAAAGATACAAGTAATGTTAGCAATAAAAATAATAATTTAGGTAATGAAAGTAATAAAACAAACATGAATGATCATAATACGAATAAAGAATCAAATATTAAAAGTTCTAATGAAAGTACTAAAATTAAAGAAAAAAGTAAGAATACAATTAATAATAGTGGAGAGAAGCAAACAAATATATCATTACCAAAAGAATCAATGAATACAACAGAAAAAACTAACAATCAAAGTAAAAATGATGAAAATAAAGAAAGTGATAAAAATTCAAACAAATCATTTAGCGAAGATTCAAAAAGCCCACGCATCTCTCAATTTAAAACTACTTCTGTACCTATTAAAAATTATACAGTATCAGATAAAGTACCTCCGCATACAAACGACAATTCAACAATTTCAGAACCTAATATTTATTATAATTCATCGAGAAGTAGTAATCAAGTAACTCAAGATATTCACGTTCTCCATTCATTAAGTGATACATCAAACATTTTATCTAATAAAATTTCAAACAGTACACAAAGTAGCGAATCAATTGATTTTAATAATACAAATTTAAAGGACAGTGAAGAAGAAAATATTATATGTATGAAAGGCAAAAATAAAAAAGATGATAACAAAGGTCTCATTGAAGAATTACATAAAATTAAACAAAACTCAAATAAAGATACTTATGATGTTTTTATTTTAAAAGATAATGATTTAAATGCCTTTGAAATTTCACAATATGATATTAATTCAAATCAAGAAAAAAATTTGAATGAAGAATTACAATCTCAAATGAGTGATAAAAAGAAAAATTATCAAAAGAGAATTAAAGCAATATTATCAGAAATTAAAGATAGGGAAAGTCTTGAAAAACCAAGTAGTCCTACTATCTTGGAAATTACACAAATTTTATTAAATAATTGTAAAGAAAAATCTAAAAATCAAAGCTCTTCATACAAATGTCAAGATTGTAATATGACCAATTGTTCGTGCAAATCTAAAACCAGTAATATATGTAATTGTGACAATGAAGAATGTGACAGAAAAAACTGTAATAATGGTTTAAAAAAATGTCAAGAATGTAATATGACCAATTGTTCATGCAAATCTAAAACCAGTAATATATGTAATTGTGACAATGAAGAATGTGACAGAAAAAACTGTAATAATAGTTCATGTGATGCTTGTAAAAAACCCAGAACATCTGTTTGCTGCTGTAATTCTATTTGTAATTGTAGTAAATGTGGTTTAAAAAATAGTAATCTTTCAATTTCCAACACTGAAAATTCACAACTATATTTATCAAGCGAATCATCTTCTGATGAAAAATCATCTATAAAGAACAAAATTGAAACTTTGGAAAATTCAAGTAATGTTGTTAGAAACTCGTTCTCACCAAAATCTAAATCAATTATGAAAGAAGAAAAATTAAATAAAAGTAGTGAAGTTACAGAAAAAAATAAACATACTACTAGTTCAAATCCAATATTATCAGAAAATACACTGTCTACTGTTTCTATGTCTACACAATCACTTAGTAATATGTTAAATAATGTTACAAACAAAGAAAAAAGTGATGTCGAAAATTCTAGTCGAATGATCGAATTGGTAACATTTGAATCAGATGAAAAAAATACGTCTTTAAGTAAAAATTCAGATTCTTTAAAAAATCACCAATCTACTACAACACAAACTAATACTTCTGATAAAAATTCTGATTCAAGTAAAAATTATACTGAGAAAAAATTCAACAAAAACGATACTTCAAATCAATCATTGTCAGATCAAAAAAAATTTGAAAAAACAAGTGATAATAAAATTTCTACTTTAACAAATAAATCTTTAAAAGAAAATATTAATGCTGAAAACATAAATTCTACTAAAATGAATTCTGTATTACAGAGCAATCCATCTTCGATTCAATTACAAATGAAGGATAAAAAATCTACTTCAGACCAATTATTGTCAAAAAATAATTCTACTAAAAAAGAAGAAACTACGATGAAGGATAAAAATATTTCAGATAAAAAAACTTCTTTAAATCAATCAAATAACTCTAATAATAGCATTAAAAGAACACAAAGTACTACAATAAAACAAGAAAGTATAAATAAGCCAAGATCTTCCATTAAAAGTTCTCTTCAAACAAGTTCATTTACTCTTGAAAATGCTAAAACAAATGAATCTAATAATTTTTCTTCATTAAATAAAAAGAATATTTTAAATTCAACTACCAAACAAGATGCTCAATCAAAAGAAAAACTTTCTGAAATTAAAAGTTATTTGAATTCACTTCCTCATAGTAAATCAGTAGATGTTAAATCAAAAAATAAAGATTCAGAAAAAATATCAAATTCTATTTCTGTTAAAAAAGATCAAAATTTATCTAAGTCAAATGAGTTAAACCAAACTACATCTAAAACTAATTTTTTACAATTAAATAAATCATCCACACCTTATAAAGATAATACAACTAAAACAAATATTCAACCAGAATCAAAAAATTATAAGTCTGAATCTCAAAGTACAAAGTCAAAAAACGATAAGCTAGAAAAACCTAAAAGTACTGAAACAACGGAAAACAAACAAGATAAATCTACATCGACTTCTAATATTTATGCAAATAAATTAAAAGTTAAACAAGATAATGCAGAACAAACAACTTTTGATAGTGATAATATAATAACAACAGATTCTGCCATTGGTAGTTATGTCGAAGTAGAAATTTCTTTAACAGATGGAGATTCATTTAATAATTCAACAATAACATTTATTGAAAATGATAAAGAAAATTATTCTACAACTTTACAACATATAAGAAAAAACAAAGTAGGAAAACTTGTGAAATTTTTTGAAGATTTAAACAACAAACAAAATGGAGAAAAATAAATTTTTTGAATTTCTTATTTATTATTAGTTTAAATTTTTATATTTTAATTTATTTGAAATTATTTTTTATAATAAATTTTTCATATTTTTTTATGAAATTATAAATTATTTACAAAAATTATATTTTACTTTAAATAACATAAACAAGAAACCTGAAAAAATAAAATGTTTAAAAACTTTAAAATAAATTTTATTTTATTTTTAACTAAAAATTTTACTATTTTAATAAATAAAATCACGAAACTTTCCTATTAAATATTTTATCTTTTTAAATAAATATAACTATCAATATTTAAATACAACTTTTCATCTAATTAAAAAATTAATTTTGATTTTTAAAAATTAATATTAAATTTTATGAAATTAAACTAATTAAAACGTATAATTTTAAATCATTTTAATTTTATATTTATAAAACAATGATTTTTATATAAGTAAAAATCATATAATAAAAATTAATAAAAAATATAATTATTTTATCTATACAAAATTTGTTGATTAAAAACAATATATTCTATTATATATTTATTATTATTAAATAAATAATTGCTATTGTAAACCCATTAAAATGCTTAATGGTATAATATTTACAGGTCCAAGTGGTTCTGGAAAAACAACAATTATAAAACACATTATAAATACATTTGATATTCAACTTAGTATATCTTACACAACTAGAACACCAAGAAAAGGCGAGATAGATGGAGTTGATTATTTTTTTATAAACAAAAATATGTTTCTTGATATAATTAATAATAAAATCAATGGATTAGAATTAGAAGAATATACGAAATTTAATGACACTTTTTACGGAAGTCTAAAGCATGATTCTTGTAAAATATATGATTTAGAATTCGAAGGAGTAAAACATTTTATTAATAAAAAAGGTTTTATTTTTATTTATATAAAAATAGATAAAAAAATTGTTATCAATCGGTTAAGAAAAAGAGGAATGAATGAAATAGAAATTAGCAAACGGTGTGCGATGCACGATAAATTTGATGAGCTTAATAAGATAATAAAATTTGATTTAATTATTGATAATAGTTATGATCTCAATAACAGTATAAAAATAGTAGAAAATTTCTTTAATAAAATTGGCGTTAAAAAAATAATATATAGAATATTCTATTTAGTTAATACAATAATAACTATTTGTTATATTTATAAATTTATTAAAAAAACAACGTTTATAAAAAATGAGATTATACATTAAATTTATGATATTTATCTTTTAACTCTCTCTCATATATAAAAGTAAAAATTATATTTTAAAATTTAACATTTTAACCCATACCATATGCTTAAAAAATTAAACGTGCCTACACATAAACATAAAAGTTATTTGTTAAAATATCGTACATATTCTTCTTCTTGTTTAGAAGGTTTAAAAGAAAAAAACCTTTTAATTATAGGACACTCTTATGTAAATTTTATTTAGTTAACGCTTGTACAAAAGGTGATGAATGTTGTTATTCACATAATTTAAATGAATTTCCATGTAAAGCTTTTTTTATAAGAAATAATTGTAGAAGGAAACAATGTATGTTTTCTCATGATCCTAGCACATTAGATAAATTAGATGAAGAAATTGAAGAGGTCGAAACTAAAATTGAAAGTCCTTTTATATAAATAAATACTACCAAAGTAATTATGGTAATTTAAAAATAATAATTTAATTATTTTATTTATATAAAACATCAAAATTTAAAAAACAGGTTTTCAAATTATTCTTGATTTTTATATATTTTTAATACTTAAATTTAAATTATATTTTAACTTTTTTGTATAAATCAAAGAAAAAAAAGAAGCTTTTTTATTGCAATTTTGATGCAACTTTAAATTGTTCTATATTGAAAATTATATATTAAGTTATTAAAATTATATATTTTATGTTTAAATATAAAATTGTTTTTCATTTTTTCTAATATTTGATGATTTATAATTGTATTTGGTTTAAATATTGTTCTATTTTAATTTTAATTATTATTTATATCATACAATAAATAACAATTTCAAATTTTTAGTTTATTCGAATTTTGTTATTAATAATTATGAATATAATATTTTGATATTTAATAATAAATATCTAATTTATAATCTATATGTATTTTTTTTTAAAATGTAAAGAATTTAAACATTTCATTTATACATTTACTTTAAAAAAATATTATTTAAATTTTTATTAAATATATTTCAATCATTAATATTAAAAATTTATTATTATTATTTTTAAAAATATTAAGTATAAAAAATATTATTAATTAATTATATTTTAACTATAGTTTTAGATATATAGAAAAAGAAATATTAATAATAGAATATTAAAATATAATTTTTTTTCTAGAAAATATATCATCATTTTTTATACATGTTTACATTGAATTTTTTATTCATTTAAATGATACATAAATTATAGGATAACCTAAAATAGCTTGTTTTAATAAATAATATTTTTATTAATATATAATTAAAATTTAAATATATTATAAAGTTTTTATAGTTAGGATTATATTTAAAAGTTTTTATGCTTTGAATAATTATTTAAGTC
>KE647312.1:0-21124 GCA_000447185.1 Vairimorpha apis BRL 01 | reverse complement strand
GAATATTATTATCATTACATTTTATTTCATTTTTAACCACATTATCATTATTTATTTCATTTTTTACAGTCTCATTACAGTTCGTTTTATTTCTGCAATCAATATCGGTCTCTGCTTTTTCATATTTCAAATTAAAATCTTCTAATATTTTCTCATTATAAAAAATCTCTTTTTGTACTAAATTAAAATCTTCTAATATTTTCTCATTATAAAAAATCTCTTTTTTTAATAAATTAAAATCTTCCAGTATTTTCTCATTATAAAAAATCTCTTTTTTTACTAATTTATTCTCAAAATTTTTATCTTCTAATGAAGTTTCTTCATTCTCTAATATAATATCTTCAAATTTTGAATATTCTAATCCACTCTCATTACTTTCTACTTGTACAAAATCTCTCAAAATAAAATTCTCTATTTCTTCAGCATACGAATGAAATATACGTACAAATTTAATATTCCTATACAAATTAATATTAGATAAAATAATTGTACAAAGCCTATCATGTAGACATTCATTTGATGATAAAGAACTTTTTATTTGTATTTTATTAAATCCTAAGAAATCTAACATTCCATTAAAAAAAGATTTTGAGTTTTTATTTTGTGAAAAATGTAAAAATTGTTCAATTTGTAAATCCCATTTAGGAACGAAATTTCTAAAATAATTATCAACACAAAAATTTAATATTTGTTTATCACAGAAATTAGATTGAGTAAATTTGAGTTCAATGATACCTAAAATAGAAACACAGAATAATGTCTTGTTGTGATGATTTATTGATACTAGAAGTGGACCTACTTCATGTAAGTCTGATAAGTATGTGTTTGTGTTGTTGTAGTGTAAATTGAACTTACCAAGTAAATATTGCAAATTTGGCATTTTGTTGAAGGGGATGCAATTTAATTATTATGCAGTTTGTTTGTTTATTTATGTTTGTTTTGCATAAAAATTAATTTGTTTTTTTGTGAAAAAAAGTTATTTATTAAAAAAATTAAGTTTTTGTTTTGAATGGTTTTTTTGTGTGGAATATTCAAAGTTTACTTATATAATAAATTTTTTTATTTATAAAATATTTAAAAAGTTATTATAAATAGTTTTTAATATATTTATTACTTATATATAAATTTTTAGTATTAAAATTTTTTTATTAAATTTATTCTATGAATAGAACTTTAAAAGATTAAAATTAAAATTATATTATAAATAGAACTTATATAGTTACAAAAAAAATATTTTAAAATAGAATTTAAATAGTTACAAAAAATAAAATTATTTTATAAATAGGACTTTATGTAAAATAGAAAATTTTTTTTTTAAAAGAACTTTAATAGTTACAAAGTTTTTAATATCTATAAACATTTATGCGGTTTTAATATATAAATTTAATTGTGCATAAATGTTCTTTTTCATATCATATTCTGCACTTAAAAAAAATACTGAAAATTTATTTTTGAATATTAAAATGACCTAAATAGCATTAAAATATTTGTATAAATAGAAATTTAATGGTTATTTATAATTATAAATATTAGATATTATTTCCCTGTATAGTGATATATCAAAAAAATCAAATCACTCAAAACTATACAGGATAAGAACCGACCCTTTGATATCCATCAAGGAATCTTCAACTTGGCTTAAGCATGGAAACATGCAACCTCGAGAGGAAAAGGCACTTTGCGCATTGCAAGACAGAAATATATTTCTTGAAAAAGGTCTTAAATGTCCTCATTGTAGGGACAAATACAAATCGGTAGAACATATGGCTACATAGTGTGATAGAATGTTGTCGCACGACTATATGAGGAGGCATAACGAAGCTTTGAGGTGTATACATTTCCAGCTTTGACTTAATTATGGCCTAAGTAAATCTAAGAAAATACGAAATCACTCTTTACAGGAGTGTATTTCAAATAAAAATGTAGAGATTAGAGTAGACACCAGGATACCAACCGGTATCAAAGTGAAATATAATAAACCTGACGTTTATATTTTAGATAAAATAAAAAAAGAGATATTAATCGTTGAAGTAGGAATAACCAGTTTCGATAACTTACAAGCTGTAGAAACGGAAAAAAAGCATAAATATGATCTGCTTGCCAATCATTGTGGTGCAATGCATGGATATAAAACAAATATTATACCATATGTTATGACATGGGAGGGAATAGTAATAACTTTCCACAAACAATATAGAATGTGCTAAATATAGACAGCCGAACACAGGCATACGTACAAGCCAGAGTGCTTAAGATGACCCTAGAGAGTCTTTCTATGGAAGCCCGAAGAGGCAAGTATATTACGGAAGGTGAACAGGAGGTTAATGAGTTAGAAAATTTGGAATCACATAAATGAGAAAGTCGCCCTATATCTACTTGTGACAATATATAAATTATTGAAAAACACTATATCCTAATAAATATTTTTCCTTTTTAGATATTATTTTTATATCATTAAAATAGTTTTTTATAATCATAAAATAATGATTCTATTACATAAAAATATATTTATGTTTATAATTTTATTATATAAACACTTTTTATACAATTAATTCATCTATTTTAAATATTAATAACTTTTTTTATAAATAAAATAAAAATATTTTATTTTTTGAAAAAAAATATTAATGTTAAAAAAATAATTTTTTAACTTATATATTAATCTTAAACTAAAAGAATTTTATTTAATTTAACAGTCTATTTTAATAGTACCTTTTTAGATCATGTTCGATAATTTATTTATGCTTAAAATTATCTTTAATTTTTCGAACGTTCTAAGTTCCATTTATGCAAATTAAATATATAAACAATGAAATTATCACATTAATAGATATTTATTCAAACCATACAAATATAAATATTTTGTGTAAGTAAGTGAAATAATAATATAGATATATTTTAAAGTATATATAGTTTGATCGAAAAAATATTCTACCAGATGCATTTTTAAATTAGAAAATATAAAGAAATAATTTATTAAGCTAATATAAATTCATAAATGCAATCAATTTATAAACCAATTTATATAGTTTTAATAAATGTAAAATATATTCCATATAAATAATATCATTATTTTACTAAATTATATATTTCTTATTCATTAATAATATCCTTTTAGAAATATACTGTATCCTGGACTAAATTATAAACTTCCCAATTTATATAAAATTTTCATCAATTTAATAATATATTTTAAAATGTAATCTGTATCTTGAAAAAAGATATCATTATAAAATCATATTTAAAAGATACCAGCAGAATGTATTGTATATTTAAAACTGTATTTTCCATATTAAACTATACTATAAATTTTAAAATAAACATATAATATCAGTTTTTAATGCAACAATACCTGATAAATATATTTTATATATTAAACTAAACAATAATTTCTCAATTGAAAACATCACAATTTAATTGATGTACATCTTCATAATATTTAATAATATAATTTACGAACATATTTCTACATTTTAATGAACAAATTTATAAAACCTAAGTACATTCTCCATTCTAGATTTATCTTCCTGATTCTTACAATATTTTATACATCTATTAAGTTCTTCTATATATATCTTTTGTTTATAATTTCCTCCACACTTACAATAAGCACTCAATTTTCTATCACTAATCAACATACAATTATCACATTCTAAATTATATTCTAATGATTTCCTAAGATAATATTGAAAATACAAATTTACAGCATCAATAATTTCTTCTCTTTTAAATACATGAAAACACTTTATGCATTTTGACATAATAATATTTATATTATTACATCTACTACATGTAAACCAATAATATTTATCATTTATTATATTTACTTCT
The DNA here is from genome assembly GCA_000447185.1 of Vairimorpha apis BRL 01. Lineage (NCBI taxonomy): Eukaryota > Fungi > Microsporidia > Nosematidae > Vairimorpha > Vairimorpha apis. The sequence goes on along the minus strand of KE647312.1, from coordinate 17,293 downwards.
TCACATTTTATTAATTTCTTACATGATGAAATTAAATCAGAATCAAATTCACATATTTCAAGAATAGTTATAATTAATCTAGCTACATTATCTTCTGTAGTAGATAATATCTTAAAAATGAATTCTTTACCGTCTAAAGAAATTCCATGTTTATTAATACTTTTTTGAATTGTATTACCATTAGATAGTGTATTATTCTCAGATATCATTTTATTATCTACTACATTATTATCTACTATACTATTGGAATTAAAATTGTTAGATACAATACTATTATTATCTACTATACTATTCACTTTATTAAAATTTACTTTGTCTATTAAATTAGACTTTACATCAGAATTTACATTAGATACAACATTGCTATTTAAATTATCAAATATAAAATTTATAAAAATCAATGGCACTTTTATCTCACTTACACAAAATGTTCCTTTCTCATTTCTATAAAAATAACAAGATGGATTTACCAAAATTAATTTATCAAATTGTCTACAAATAACACTCACCAAATTCTTTGGCATTTTTAATTTATTATATTTTTCTTTTAATATAAAGTATATATTTCTACTGCACATTATATAATCATTAAATATTCCATTTAGATATTCTCTATGTATTGATTCTAACAAGTCTCGTGGTATCAACGAACTTGTCCTTAACCAATGATCCAACAAATTTGGATTTCTTTTATACATTTTCTTAACTACTGTATTTATCATTTGTAGTTCAAAAGATGCATCTACGAATTCTTTATAGTTTAAAGTTGAAAGTATTAAAGATCCTAGAGGAGTAACTTGTAGAACATCTTGATATAATCCTGGCGTATATTCTATATTGTAATTTGGAATAATTGATATAGATGTAGTATCATAATAAGGAATAGAAATATTCATTATACCAGCATTATTAATAGAAGGTACTCTATAACTACAGTACATCTTATCTTTAAATTTATTACTCATGTCTTTTGCACTCACTTCATTCTTTACATTACTTATTCCATTTTCTAGTACAGTATCATTTCTATTTTCCAAAATTTTATTTCTACTATTCCTCATTTCATTCTCATTCACTATTGAATTATATTCTTCATTTACCATACCATTACATTCTTCACTTCCTAATACATTCTTACTCTCAACTACATTACATTTCTCACTTCCAGCTAAATTACATCTTTCATTCTCTATTACACTACTTACTGTATACTGTTTAATAAGTCCTTGATTTATAGATACTTCTTTAAAATACAAATAATCTATTACTTTATCATCTACATTTCCAATCGGCACTCCTGTATATGAACTTATCTCTAATATTTCTCTAAATTTAGTATCTATTAATTTATTTATCTGTTTTTGATTTTCTAATATTTTCTCAAATGATCCAAGTGTAGTTTTTTTCTCTACCGAAATATAAAATGAATAATTTATTGTACTATTGTCAATTAATTTACTATCATTAGATGTATTAATGTATTTATTCATTGCAATATTCTCATCATTAATAGATATCATTGAATTGTTTAAATTTATATTAACAAATTTATTTTCATTAGTTAATCTTTTATCATTTGTAACTACAATCGATTTTTCTAAAAGAGTCTCAAAAAGAATCTTACAATTTACAGGTTGTTTCTTATCATTATATAAATAGAATATGTTATTCTTTAATATCAAAAAGTACATTTTATTATATTTAAATATAGTAGCTATAATATAGTCTGAAGTATTTGTATTAACAATATTATTATGTGAAGTAATTGTAATTGAATTCTCTATTTTAGAAGATGTTGTATTAGCATTATTATTATGTGTAATATTATTATCAATATAAGCATTATTTTTAATGCTATGAGTATAAATACTATCTACATTTTGTATATCATTTCTATTATCTTCATTCAAATTACTAATATTAACAGTATATAAATTATATGAATTTATATAATACAATGGATGTGTATAATATTTAATATAAAATAAGGGTAAATCAGGATTGTCCGTCTCTCCTAGTTTCCTCATTTTATTATTGTAGTATTTATATACTGTTTTAATATTATATTTAAGAAATGTCTTAGTATCTCCTTCTACGTAGTACTTAGGAGATACAGAGATCGTTTTAATAGAATTTAAGAAATAAAGAACTAAAGATTTATTCAAAAAAGAAACTGAAATTAATCCATCTTTTGTCATTCAAGGGGGTAAATTAGATTATAAAAGATATATGTAGTAAAATTTTTTGCTACATATTTATAAAAGTTTAAAAGTATTTAAATTTTATTTGAATGATGTATTAACTATATAAAATAAGTTTGTTATATTTTATAAATTATATTTGAAGAATTATAATAATATTTTAAAATATATTGTTGTAATTTATATATTATAAATGTAGATGTATAAACTAAAAAAATAAGTTTGTTACTTTAAATCAAATATATCTCTTTTATTTTTATATAAATATAGTTGATAATTGTTTAAATATAAATATAGTGGATGTAAAGTTAAAATATAAGAATTTCTTTATATTTTATATATTAATATAGTAGATTTAAAATTATTATAATAATTGTAAAAAGTAAAAATATAAGAATTTCTTTATATTTTAATATTAATATAGTAGATTTAAAAAATATAATAATAATAAATTCATTGATAAAAAATAATAAAGTATATTTTTTCATAGGATAAATTAAATAATCCAAATCTAGAATAAAAACATTTGTATATAAATATATATGATAAATTATTAAAACATTATATATGTATATTATATTAATATTTATATGAGTATAGATTATACATTATTTTACACAGTGTATATTATATATAAACAGACAATATATATTATATATAACAAATATTTTCATAGTATAATGAGCCCAGTAAATAAACATGTTCGTATATTATATATAAATATAAATATAGAATATAGAATATAAAAAATTAACACAAATATATAACATAAACAATATATATTATATACATATATAAATGTAAATCATAGATAAATTATAAATCGATACAAATATTTATTGTATATAATACTAAAACCATCTATACATTACATTATAAAAATATTTAAATATATTATCTATACAAATATATATTATATACAACATATACAATACTAAAATCATCTATACATTACACTATAAAAATATTTAAATATATTATCTATACAAATATATACATTAATAAGTACATATATAGAAAAACTATAATCATCTAAAACATTTAATATTTTACAAACAAATCATTTTAAATACAAAATAAACCAATTACAAAACACATACTTTCTTTATAAAATAAAATATTTTTTATCCTTGTTTGATGTCACAAAAACCTCTGCTTGAAGAAGATTATTGGATGAGGGACTTTTTTATGAAGAAAGAGAATTCTCTACTGGCTCGTATTCCAGATGTATATTTAAATGATACTTTCAATCTAATAGGATTGAATAAGAAAATAAAAGATTTAGAAGCTTGTTACAATGCCATTTTAGATTTCAATAAAAGTACAGATTTTTCAGAAGAATCAGCTCTTTATTATTTAATTCATCAGAGATATATTTATACTATGTCAGGACTAGAAGATATTCTAGACAAAGTACTTAATAAAGAATTTGGATCATGTATCAGAGTAAATTGTGCTACTCCATTAATACCAATAGGACTTAATAATGAACCAAGAGTAAGTACTACCAAAATGTACTGTTACAATTGTGTATGTATATATCTTCCTAAAGGTCCTATAAAGGCACTTGATGGATGTGCATGGGGAAAATATTTTCCTCATTTTTTGTTACTAACTTATCCATATAAATTTAAAAAGAGAAAGATACAAGAATATGTACCTAAAATATATGGATTTAGGATATATGAAGGAGAAAGTTCATTAGAAGATGATGAATATTAAATTTTTTGTGTCAGTGTATGTTATTGGTGTTTTTGTAGAATAAGAACTTATTTTAATATTTATATTATGTTTTTATTTATGTAGTAATTTAATAATAGAATTTGTTATTAACTATTTTTGAGAATCCATTATTTTTAAATTAATATAGTAAGTTTTAATTTATGTAGTAATTTTATGAATAGATTTTGTTATTAATGTATTTATATATTAAGAATGTATATAAATTTTGTAAAGAAGTTTTTTCTATATTTATTTTGTAGTAGAGTAGAATTGTTTAAAATTATGTAAATAATTTTTTATTTTAGTACTATACTATAACTCTACTATAATATATATATAATACATTTTTAATGTAAATACTTAAATTATTATTATAATGTTTATAGAACATATATATAATATATATAATGATACATTACTATAATTTATAAATATTAGAACATTTTTAAAATGCAAGAACTTTTTATTTTACTAGAACATTTATATAATAATATAATAATATAATAATATAATAATATAATAATATAATAATATAATAATATAATAATATAATAATATAATAATATAATAATATAATAATATAATAATATAATAATATAATAATATAATAATATAATATAATGCATATACTAGAACATTTCTAACTTTACTTTAACATTCATTCTTCTCAATCAATATCACATACAAAACAAATAATAAATAAAATACATAAAACAAATAAACATGGAAGACACACACAAACTAAATTTAATACAAACATCAACTCGTATAAAAAGTGCTGTGATAGACCTCACTACAAAGATAAATCAACAAGAATTAATTATTGAAAGTATAAATGATAATACGAACAAGCATGCTAGTTCCATGGTACATAATATGAATAAGTTTGGAAGTATAGTAGAAATGATGAAGAAAGATCCTAGGAATAAGATTATAATGGTATTATTTCTGATTAGTATGTTTTTATTATATTATTTAATGAAGTGAATATAAAAAATATGAGAGTATTAATATAGAATTGAAAAAGTGTTATAAAATAGTATTTTATAAGTTATGTAATATAAAAAGTAATAATATATATTCTAAAATAATCTTCTTAAAACCATTTAAACATCTCCTAAATAACAATTTATATATACAATATTAATCATTTATATTATATGTCTATACAATCATAGATATCATTTTACTTAATTTAAGTACTTACAATTTATATATTCTTAAAATTAATTACTTATATATTCTTAGAATTCAATATCATTTCCACTTCAGTATAATAAATTTATAAATAAACTTCTACATACAAACACTTCTTATTAATCCTAAAATAATTCTTGTTATCTTTCCACAACAATTTACAAATCAAAAGACAATCCCATTTCTTTCATCCTCACAATTTTAATTCCGTCCACTTCACTAACTTCCAAATATTTATTAACTGTCCTTTCATTTTCTATCTTCTCTTTATATCCCAATGGTTCACAGAAATCAACACTCAAATCTGTGTCAACAATATAAATACCTTGTTTAACATTAGGTTCAATTTCTACTACAGTAAAACTAATCTCTCCATATTCGTCGAACATACAGCTAATATTATCATTCAAGCTGAGTATAGGATAATTAACTAGTACATTCTCTAGTTCCATTTTAGGATTATCTATATCAAGAAATCTAGGGGTATGTGGAAGTAGCTTGACATATCTACCCATATCTAATTGTTCAAATGATAATACAACACATTTGTTATTTTCCATTTCTAGTTGGTTATACATCCATTCAGGTACTACTACTGTTTCTTCTTCTGCTGTAAATTCTAGTACTCCACAGTATGTACTTATTCTTGATTGTATCTTAAATGTGTATGGTGGGTTAATGTTAAGAGTGACTAGGTCTGCTAGTAAAGTGTGTGGAAGAAGGACTTTTCCACCGTAGTTGTTTGTACTATTTTGTGGATATTTTCTAGGGAAGAGATACCATTGTTGTCTTTCTGACCATCTGTTTATAAAATCGAAAAACATTTGGGGTTTTAAATATTTTTATATTAAATTATAGTGAAATGTTTTGTATAAAATATTTATATATTAATTAATATATATCTATTTTTTCACAATTATATAATAATATATAGAATATATATAGTGATAATATTATGTACATTTTTATAAACTGATAAATATATGCAATGATAATTTCATAATATATACATTTTTATAAAATGGAAATTTATATACATTAAATTATAATTGATATACAAAAAATATAATGATAATTTATATACATAAAAAATAATTTCTACAATGATAATTTCACAATATATACATTTTTATAAAATGAAAATTTATATACATAAAATATAATGATAATTTCACAATATATTAATATATAAATTTTTATAAAATGAGAATTACATACAATATATTAATATAACATTTTTATAAAATGAAAATTGATATAAATTACATTAATATATACAATGATAAAACATAAATAAAATAAATATCTTTTATACATAAATAAATATCTGATATACATAAATATACATAAAATATAATTATATACAGTAATAATAAATACATAAAATATAAAATATAATATTTACATACAATAGATAAATAACATCTCCCCTTTAAATAAATATGGATACAAACAAATGTTCATTCTGTGACACTCCATACATTGACACAGAAATGTATACAACATTTAACATAAAAACATGTAGAGACTGTAAACGATCTATAAAACTAATAACAAAAACAACAGCACTAAAAGAATATCTTTTAACAAACGAAGATTTAAATAAACTTAATTTTATAACAAGACCAAATCCACATAAAGGAAACTGGCATGACATGTGTTTGTATATGGAAGAAGAAGTTAAGAAAGTTAGTATGAATAAATTTGAGAATGAAGAAACTTTAGAGAAAGTAAAAGAAGAGAGGAAAGAAATAATTAAGAATAGGAAGATTAAAAATATAAAGAAAAGAATACGAGATTTGAAGAGACGGACTTTTGTTGATAGTGTTTGTATTAAAGAAGAACATGTACATGAATTTGTGGGAACTGATGGGAATAAAGTGTGTTCTTGTGGGATGGAAATAGAACAGGAGGAGATATAGAAATAGATGTGATTGAGAATTGCAATATATTGTAATGTTATAAAATGTTTATGTAAATCGAATTATAATGAAATATAAAGTAAAAGATGAGATTAAGAATCTTAATGTCATAGGAAAAATATATAATTTTAATTACAATGAAATATAATGAAATATTATGAGATTTAAAGTAAAAGATGAAATTTGTGAAAGAATAAATTGAAATGTATCGGAATATAATAATAAGGGAAAATCTAATTTTATTTTAAAGTAAAGAATAGAATTTTTATAAAATTAAATATAAATTATATCTAAAGAAAAGTTTAAATTGTAAAGATTTTTTTAGTAAATGGAAGAAAAACAATGATACTGTTTATGTAACTGAAAGAATTATTTAATACAAAAAATATTATGATATCATATACAATAAAATATTTATTAAAATTAAGATACAATTATATTTAAATATAAATACATATTAGATATAATTATATAAAATAGTCATTAGATATAAATATATTAAATTAAATCAAATAATATTTTTGTCATTTCATAAAATTAATTATAGAATTAAAAGATAAATTTTTTTAAAATTATATTGATTAAATATTTAAATTATTGTACTAGAATTTTATTTCTGATAGATAAATGAATTGTTGTACTAGAATTTTATTTCTGATGTATAAATGAATTGTTGTACTAGAATTTTATTTCTGATGTATAAATGAATTGTTGTACTAGAATTTTATTTCTGATGTATAAATGAATTGTTGTACTAGAATTATCTTTAATTATTTATAAATGAATTATTTTATAAGAATTATCTGTAATTATTTATAAATAGATTTTTGTATTAGAATTATCTGTAATTATTTATAAATAGATTTTTGTATTAGAATTATATTAATTATTTATAAATGAATTGTTGCATTAGAATTATATTATCTATATTCATTTATAAATATCCAACCTACACATTTATGAAAATCCAAATTACATATAAATTAATGTGAAATATTTATCTATAAAGAAAAAATACATTCAATTTAATAATTTCTATATTATATATATTTATTTGTACTATATTAGAATTCTTATATTCTTTTTAATGTAATTTCAATCATTAAATAAATATAAACTTATTAATAGATTCTATACTATAAAAAAATCAAATTCTGTACATATTAATATGTTAATATAATTTAATATAGTACGTAATATTCATATACCATAAATAATTTTTATAATTTAATATAGTACATAATATTCTTTTACCATAAATAATTTTTATAATTTAATATAGTACATAATATTCATATACCATAAATAATTTTTATACTCAAATTCTGTTCATATTAAGATGTTATTAAAATCAAATATAGTACATAATATTCATATACCATAAATAATTTTTATAATTTAATATAGTACATAATATTCTTTTACCATAAATAATTTTTATAATTTAATATAGTACATAATATTCATATACCATAAATAATTTTTATACTCAAATTCTGTTCATATTAATATGTTATTAAAATCAAATATATTACATAATATTCATATACCATAAATAATTTTCAATTTATTATATCACTAGATTATAATATATAAGACACTTCTACTAAATAAATACCATATTAATTATTAATTACTATATAACATAATATATTACTTACTTCTTATCACTATATCCTTAAATTTATCAATATCAATAACATACCCATCTTTACCTTTATAATTCTCATAAAAATCACTTAACACATCAATAACATACTTCTTATGTACACTATCAAGTAATAGAAACTCTTTCTTAAAATATTTCTCCATTCTATATTCTTTATGCTTAATTTTACATATAGAATTAATTATACTGTATCTAAATATATTAAAAAAGTCTTGTTCAGATGGATGTGAAGGCCAATTTATATAAAATGTACTTATCAAATCAAGCTTTGTATATTTTGTTTTTTCTAGTTTTATTATCAATACAGATAAACACATTTTGTATTTCTCTATGTCACCGTATGATAAATCAGTTTTAAATTCATTTTTTATTCCTGTTCGTGTTAGTATAATAATATTTGTAGTATAATTTGTTTTAGATCGTTCCGATCTGAGAAGTTGGCGTCTTATTATTCTTAGTAAATCTAGCGTTGTATTATTATTAAGTAAACAGAATGTTATAAGAAGATAATCGAATAATATTTTAAAGTTTGAATTTTGTAGCATCTTTTTTTCTATGATAAGAAGTGTTTGTATATGAGTAGAAGAGAGATTTATAGAATAGTTAGATACAGCATAATGGAAAATGATTCCTGCGTATTTGTATATGTCCCATAGATCTACAGATATAGAAAGGTCATTAATTTCTTCTAGTCTTTTATTGAAATTTAGTATTTCTTTGTTTAATATGGAATTTTTTATATTGTTATCATTATTAATATGATTTATATTAGTATGATTCTTATTACATTTATAGTCATCTGTGTTAATATTTTCATTTCTAGTATTATTAATTTCACTTTTGTTATTGTTAAAACAAGATTTATTTTCTTCATTGTTAAATTCTAAAATTATATTTCTATTATTATAAATAGGATTATTACTACTTATATTGTCTTTAATATTATTACAAATATAATTATCTTCATAACTTTTTCTTTCATTCCTATTATTATCCTCATTATTTCTTCTTTCATTATTACTATTATTATAATCTTCATTACTATTATTACTATTATCTTCATTACTTATTCTTCTATTATTACAAATATAATTTATTTCATTTCTTCTTACTCCGTTCCTATCATTAATATTATCTTCATTACTATTTTCATTTCTATTATCATTCATTTCTATTATTATCTTCATTATTTCTTTCTTCATTACTTGTTTCTCCATTATTACAAATATAATTCATTTCATTACTTCTTTTTTCATTTCTATTATTACTATAATTCACACCATTACTTCTTCCACACAAGTTCTTTATATTATTGTCTTGTTGAACAAATTCTAAAAAAAGACCAGAATAAAACATCTCATCTAATGGTACACCTCGTATCCGTCTAAATTTCTTTTTATATTTCTGTATATTATTTAAACAAATTCCATTTAATATAATCTCACATAACTTATCATTACATTCAATATACTCACTCGTATTACAAATAACTCTAGCCAAATTTAATGTATTAATTATTCTATACGTCTTGTCGTACCATATGATATTACTCTTGTTAAACTTGTCAGATATAAAAACTCCTTCATTATAAATTTCTGATAGTAGATATGTTCGTATTTTTATATTGTTGGTGTTTCTAAATGTATAAGATAAACCTGTTATGGCAGCTAGTCTTAATAAAAAACTGGAATCGTCGTTTAATATATCGTAACAGTATTCTTCATATTCAGAGTCTCTTATATTTATATTACTTATACCAAATGATACTAGAAGACTCATTAAACTGATTTCTGTGTCTAGTTTGTTTTTTAAAGTTAAGAAATCCATATTTTTGAATTTTTGTAGAAGGCCAAGTCCGAAAATAAGTCCTGCTTTAAAATATTCGTCTTTTGTATTGGAATTGAAAAATTTTTCTATGTCTATATTTTGTAGTGTCATTGTACGATAACAACCGAAATTGAAATTTGGCCAGTTTTTCCATGTTTTGTCTTTTATATTTAAATTTGAAATTTGGCCATTTTTTATAAGTAAGAATTTTAAGTCTTCATTTATTGATGTAAGATTGTGGTTATTTAATGTAGTGATATTATCTGTAGTTGTTGTGGATGTATTATTGTGTGTAGTTAAAAATGTTGTATTGTTCTGTGAATTTATTGTAGATGGATTGTCTGTATTTGATATTGATACATTTGTCTCATTTTTAGATATTCGATTTTTTCCTGTTCTATTTAAGTTATTTTTATTTACACCACATCTATTATAATAAAATAAAGCTTTTCCAATGTTAGATGAAATTTTTAACAAATAATCTTTTTCTTTTTTAGTTTCAGTATCATTTTCATCTAGCTCGAATTTAAGTATTTCTTCATTTAATAAATAATTTATTTCTCTAGTTATAGATTTATTGTTTAATTTTTTATAATTAGAAGTTTTTTGATTTTGATTTGTTTGTTCGTTATAAATAATTTTGTATGGTAAGACGGATTTGAGTGTTTTTAATGGGAGTTTAGAGTTTGTTATAGTGTAATTTGAAATTTTTGTGTTGTTACATAAATTATTATTATTAGTTATAGATTTTGTATTATTAATATTAGAAATAGAATCTGTATTATTAATATTAGAAATAGATTTTGTATTTTTGTATGAATTTGATTTCGTATTATTAGATAAATTATACTCTATTGTATTATTAAATAAATTGGATTCTACTGTATTATTAGACAAATTGGATTCTACTGTATTATTATACAAATTAGATTCTATATTATTAGTTTTTATTTTACATATGGTATTATATTTTTCTTTTCCATTGATTATTCTTTCTTTATTGTATAAATTATCTTTAATATTATATTTAAATTGTTCTGATTCTAATACAGGTACTTTTAATTGTCCATTACCAATTTCAAATTCATTAAAGATCGACTTATAGAAAAATTTACGAACATATTTAATTTTTAATAAATCATAAACATTTTTAGATGTTGAGATTGAGAGATCAGATTTATTTAAATTATTGATTAAATTAAGGAATGTTGAATTTGGAATATATTTTGTCCATGTAGAAAGAAATTTATTTGTGTTTTTTGTTTTTAAGAATTGAGTTTCTAATAAAAATTCTATTTTTTTAATTTCTATTGGTTTTAAAATGTATGGAATTGTAGTTGATTTATTTTTAGGGTTGTTGTTTAAAATTTTTGAATTTGTAATTATTTCTTGGCCGTTATTATAGATCATTTTTTGTATGTCGTTTATATTAATATTTTGTAAAGATTCTAAATTTTTGTTAGTAATACTTTTACGGTCAGCATTAAATACTATATCTTTATCATTTGAATTAATATTTTCTTGTTTATTATCATTAAAAACTTTATAATTGTCATTTGAATTAATAATTTCTTGTTTATTATCATTAAAAACTTTATAATTGTCATTTGAATTAATAATTTCTTGTTTATTATCATTAAAAACTTTATAATTGTCATTTGAATTAATAATATCAAATTTTCTATTTAATATAGTTTTCTCATTAAATCTAAAAAGCTGATCAATTTTATAACTTCCATCATCTATACAAGTTTTAATAACTTTTAACACAGTATCAATATTAAAACATTTAATGATTTTATTCTCATATTTATCTGGTTTTTTCCAAAAAATCGGAAAATATTTACGACTTCTCTTATCAGTTGTTTGAATATTTAATGAACTTAATTTACAAAAAATATTTTCTTTAAAAAATAATAAATTATTAATTTGTAAAAATAGTAGAGAATTCATTTTTATATTTTTTGTAATTAAAACAGGTTCATTTAAGGTAAACGTATTTAAAAATTTAAATTTGTTTTCATATTTAACAAAAGTAATAATATTCTTGTAAATTAAAATTATGTATTCATTGTAAACAAATAAATCGTATATAGGTTGTGAATGCATAAATGTATTATCGATATTATTTGTATATAAAATTGATTCTGATACTTCTTGAACATTGAAAATGGAATTTTGTGTACTGAAATATTTTCTATTATAATTATTGTCATTCAAGTTTCTACTATTAGTATCATTATATTCTTCAATATAATTACTACTCTTTTGTTCAACACAAAATATATAAAACTTATCATTTACCCGTAAAACAAACCGTTTATCAAGCTCTAAAATAAAAATATTATCCATATACACATATTTAAGAACAAAAAAAGGCGAATTAAAAACAAATTCTTCAATACAAAGTGGATCAGAAATCTTATAAACATTTTTGTTTAATTTGTTATGTATATAAATGTTCGAAGATATATCTATACTTAATGATGGAAAAGGTAAAACTATTTCATCTTTACCTAAGAAATAAATTTTGTTGGTTGTACAAACTACTAGCCATGATTTAAATTTTGATGATAATAAAATTGGTGAATTAAAATTTTTGGATTTTGTGTTAATGAATAAAAAATTGTCTTGCCAGCTTATCATTTTTTAATTATTTATGGGGAAATTTTTTTTAAATATTTGTTTTGCATGAAAGTTTGGTTGTGAAAAAAATTATTTGCATAAGGTTTGTAAAATTATAAACTTTTTTGTTTAATTATTTTTAATAAATTATTTTGAATATAATATATTTTGTAAAAATTATTATATTTGAAATAGATATTAAAATAGATATAAACAATAGTTTTATATTATTTTCTTAGTAAAAATTGATAACAATTGAAATTGATTATTAAAAAAGGTATAAATGAAAGTCTTAAATAATTTTCTTAGTAAAACTAAATTACATTTAAAATAGATTTTTAAAAAGATATAAACAATGTTTTATATTATTTTCTTAGTAAAAGTTAATAACAATTGAAATAGATCATTAAAAATGATATAAATATTATTTATAAATGTTTTTTTGGTAAAAGTAATTAACATTTAAAATCAAACTTTTAAATAATCTTTTTAATGTTTATATTATTTTTATAAAATGTTAATTAAATTTATGTATTATTTAAAATTTTATTGTTTGGTATATTGATAATAAAATATAATATATAGCTTGAACAATTAAAAAAAAAAGATCTTAATAAATTTTAATAGTATACCTATAGTATAATATAATACATATAAATTAATCTATTTAAAGATATAGTTTAAACTTTATTTATAAAATGATTTTAATTTAATTACATGACATATATAAATATATATAAAAATATCTAAAAATAAAAAATTGAAAAAACATTTAATAAAGAAAAAATAATTAGTACAGATTTTAAGATAATATAAGTTAAGTTAAATTTTATATAAATTTAACATTTTTATTGTATTTATTTAAATTTTTATATTCATATAAATAGTAGAATTTAAGGGTTTGATTAGTTTTGTATATAATATTAGTATAAAAATTAATATATATATAAAATAATATTATAGAATTTTTTATTATTGTAGTATGTTTGATAAATTTAATTGTATCTAAATTTATGGAAAAATATATAGTATTATAGCTTATACAATTGAGCATATTTGGTTTAAGAATAATATTTTTTTAAAATTTCATTTGATATGTTATTGAAAAAAACTAGAAAATAATATTCAAAATTGTAGAAATTTAATATTTTTAGATTTTTATATTTAAATTTTATTCATTTAATTAAAAGATTGTAATAATTTTTATTTTTTACTTGTTCTGATCTTTTATTTGTATATAATAAATTATATTAATGAAATTTTATTTTTTTGATATAAATGATAAATTTGAATTTCGTTAAATGTTAAACTAAATTTTAATAAATACTAATTAATCTAAATATAACTTATAATAATATTATTTTATTTTAATAAAATATTTTAATACTAATTTAAGATACTTATTCATTATATGTATCATTTAAATACAATATTAAATAAAATTGACTTGGTTTTTATATTTAATTTTATAAATAGAAAATTGATTAATAATAATAAAGATAATTTAGGTTAGAAAACATACAATATTTGTAAAATTTAATATAAATATTAAATTTAAACTTAATTTTATATTAAATTAGTGCTATAAAAAAATAATTAAATGAATTTATAAAATAATATAATAATAATATCTAATAATAAACAATTTTTAAAAATATTTTATTTTTTACAATTTGATAAAATAAATTGTATAAATATGTGTATTATATAAAAATAATAATTTCATGTCTTATTAATAACTGAGTTGTTTCCTAAGGTAACACCAATTCTCCTACAAGCAAGGCCGTAAAAGTATGCTGGCGTGTAAGCGCAATATTGATCTTTTGTTTTCTCAGTGGAGTTTTTGGTGGCTTGGTAATTTTTCTTCTGGTGCTGAGATTTTATTTTTTAACAATAATTTATTTTATTTCATGTCTTATTATTGAAAAATTTAAAATATAATAAAAATTGATTACATATAAAATAAAGTTTCACATAATGTTATTAATATGTTTATTATATAATTTTTGTATTTTAAATAAAATTTAATAGGTTATTTTATTCATTATTCATTTTTTTAGTATTTCTATTTGAAGCTTATTTAATTCACCTTAATTAATCATTTTATTATCTCGAAACTTTTTGATTCTGTATTTAAAATTAATAATATTTTTCTATTTATAAAATTAAATTTTAAATATTTATTTTTAATTTGATATTTGTAATTTGTGATAGCATTTTTAAAATTTATAATATTTTATTTTTTTAAATGAAATTTATATCTGTTATTTTATAAATTAAAAAAGTATTTGATTAAAAAAAATGT
The DNA here is from genome assembly GCA_000447185.1 of Vairimorpha apis BRL 01. Lineage (NCBI taxonomy): Eukaryota > Fungi > Microsporidia > Nosematidae > Vairimorpha > Vairimorpha apis. The sequence continues at coordinate 1,825 of KE647312.1, read as the reverse complement.
AAATAATTTTTTTAAAATAGTTTTTATATAATTTAAATAATTTATTTAATTTAATCTGCATTTTTTAATTCCAAATTTTCATTTTTTAAACTTTTTCTTTTCAAATAAACATCCAACAAATCACAAACATTATCTTTATCCTTCAATGACCATATTATTTGTTCAAACGAAAATATTTCATTAGACAGAACATAAAAATTTTCAATAAATATCTCCTTATTTTCGGTAGAACAGATAAAAATTTTTAAATAAGATTCTAAAACATTAAAACTAGGAATTGATTGATATCTTTTTTTCAAATAATTTTTTACAGCAGCTACTTCATAAATCATATTCTCTGCTGTTATTTCATCAAAATCAAGTAAATAAATTCGTGACAAAATTTGAATAACGATTGTTTCCATTAAATTCATTTTAACATCATCAAATAAATCTTCAATATCAAAATAAAAAATATTTTTTTCAAAAATACTTATTAAATTTTTTGAAACTTTATTGTGTTCAAAATTAAATTTGTGAAGAATGTTTCTAACATAAAGTTCTAATTTAAATGTGTATAAACTTTCAATATTTCTCAAAGTTTTAAATATAAACGAATCAAGATTTATTTTGTAGTTGTAATCAATCGATCTATCGAGTTCATTTAATGATTCACTGATATATGAAATAGAATTTAAAATAACAATAAGCAATTTTAAATCTTTGTTGTTGTAGAAAAACATATTTTCATTATCATAATCACATATAAATTCTATTTTCATAAACGACTCTATCAAAATAATTAATTTTTCACAAAAAGATTTAACTAGTAATTTTAAACTGTCATGATTTTTGTAAAATTCTATTAAATTAAATATTTTTTCAAAATCTTGAAATAAATTTAAAAAGTTTGAAAATATTTTCATTTTTGTATTTGATAAATCAAAAATAAAATCAATTTTTGTTGTAAAATAATTATCAAAAAAGTAATTCATAAAAGGTACATAAATATTAAATAATTCATTATTAATTTTCAGTTTTCTTTCCATATTAATTATAATTTGTGTGCTTTCTAAATATTCAGAAATAGTAAAATTATTAAAAAAAATATATCACAAATTTTTTGTTTAGTTATTATCACAATATCATTTAAAATTAATTTTTTAATGTTCCATTCGCTAGGTAAATTAAAATAAACATTTTCTATATCTTTTATTGTTTCATTTAATTTTATGTAATATTTTTTTATATCAGTTAAAATATTAAATTCCTTTGAAATAAATAATTGAAATTCTGCTGCAAATTCTGTAATTAAATAATTTGTTATTTTTTCTTGTATTTCCTTTTCATATTCATTCCCGAGTAAAATAATTATATTAAAAATGTATGTTGGAATTCCTTTGTTTTCTAATATTTTCTGTCTTATTTCTTCATCTATATGTTTTTTTATATTTAAAGTATCTGTTAAATTTGTTGAAGATTTTTTTATATTTGATATTTCTAACATAAGTTTTTTGTAAATTAGTTCATATTGTTTGTTTTGTTCTAAGTTTCTATATTCTTCATACATTTTATTTATTGTTTTTATTAAAATTTGTAAAATTTCAAATTTTTTATATACTGAAACTTTAATCAAAAATGAAATATGAAACAAATGAACTTAAAGATGAACTAATGATTATATAAAATTTTAATTTATTACAAAATTAACAAATAATGTATAAATTAAAGTACATTATAAATGCACGAAATTTATAATTTAATAAAAAATATGAACAAATGATAATTGTATTAAAATTAAGTAAAAAATTTAAAACTACATTAAAAAAATTAAATTATATATTTT
>KE647311.1:0-18938 GCA_000447185.1 Vairimorpha apis BRL 01 | reverse complement strand
TTATACTGTTTTTTAATTATTCAAAACCTCAAAACATTTATATAAAAAAGTTTAAAATTTTTATTTAATACATATACATCAGGTATTTTTAATAATGAAGATTAAAATTAATGTTTTAATATTTTTGAAATAAGTAACTTTTTATTTAAAATATATAAATATTCAAATATGTCACAATATTTTTTTAATTAATAACAGAATTTATTTGCATTCTATTTTTATTTATAAAAAAACAAAATATTCAAATATCTAATAACATCAGTAAACTTGAGTTTTACCAGTCTAATATCATAATAAAACTGTTCTAAAATTATTATATGATACAATTATAGTTTTAAAAAAAACATGTCAAACAAATCTCAATTAAACTTACAAATATTATATTTATATTTTAAAAAAATTTTCTTCAATTTATGTAAAGAATTTTATTGTTTTTTAATTTGTAAAATAATATAATTGTACAATTATCATTTTAACATTTTATAAACAAATGAAAAAGTTATTTGATTTTTGTAAAAATTAAATATTAAGATATGCATTTTAAATAGTTTTCGTAGTAATTTAACAAGCAATAAAATTTTTTTTAAAATTTATAGTATATAACAATAAAATATTTATTTTCTATTTTTTATTTTAAAATTACTACTTTTTAAATAATAAAATTTCATGATGCCTTAAATGATATTTTTTTGTATATAAATAATATTAAATTGTAAAATGAGCCATATTATATAAACAACAAAATTTAAAAATATTAATTGAGTTTAAGAATATTGTTAAATAATTTTGATATGTAATATTTGATTATAATTAGGGATTTAAATTATATAAAAAAAATTTGTATTTCAAATTAAAAGTATTAAAACAAAATATAATAAAATATTTTTTTAGTTTAAAAAACAAAAGAAAATAAATACAATAAAAATTAAAAATAAAAAAATCGTCTATATTTCTAAAGTTCAAACTCCTTCCTTTATCTTTGAAATTATCTAACATTTTTTTTAAATTAATCCCGTTATTCTTGGAATAAAAACATAATTTTTTATTATAACATTTAGGACTTTTAATAAAAATGTCATTTACGCTAGAATTTAATTCGAATAAAAGTTTATAAGGAATAGTTTTATGCTCTCTTGAAAAAAGCGTATAAATTCTTTTTTCATGTGTAGAGTAATGTTTTTTACAAATTTTATAATTTATTGGTAAAAAAGAACCTTCCCAATATTGCATAGTATAAACATCAAAATAATATTCAAAAAGAGGTCCTCCACAAAAACCACACTCTTCAACATCCGACAAATATTTAATTAAAGGTTTATCAATATATTTTGAAACTTTTAAATTGTTTCTTATTAGATTTCTTGAACAAATTTCTTTTAATGAAAATTCTCCGTTTTGTTGAAAATTTTCTTCTATATGATTAGATACGTTAGTAAAAAATTCCATTAAAAATGGCATTTTTAATATTTCTAAAGGAATTGTTTTAAAATTATTATTTAAGATATTAAGAGTTTTTAAAGATTGTAATTTACTAATAATTACTGGTAATTTTTCAAAACAATTATTTTCTAGATTTAAATGATTAAGTAATTTAAGTGAATTAAAATTTTGTGGTAGATCTTCTAAAAAATTGTAAGAAACATCTAATACCAAAAGATTTTTTAAATCGCAAATTTCATCTGGAAGGTTTCTTAATTGATTTCTATATAAAACCAAAGTTTTTAAATTTTGAAGATTTCTAATTGAAGGAGGTATTTTATATATATAATTACAACAAAGCTGCATTGAGACCAATGCTTTAAGTTCTTTAAAATTATCATAAAGTTCAAAAATATTAGACTTACATATAATTAACAATTTTCCATTATCTTGTACACTATAATTAATATCTTCATTTCTTTTGGCTGCTTTCAATGTATTTTGTGCCAAATAAATTGGGTCTTTAATTGCTTCTAAATAGTTAGATTTTATAAAATTATTTTTAGTAATAATTGATGGCGATTTTTTTAATTTTTCAAAAATTTTATAATTAATTTTTCTTATCTTATAATTTAATATTAAATCCATTGGTAAGTTCTTATTTTGTACAGAACTAAAAAATTTAGTTTTATCTTCTAAATTATATAGGGCATATATTTCAGGTGCAGTAATGTTTGATCTACCGATTACGGTCTTCTTTTTAAAATTACTAGACATCTGTCCCATAGTTATAAATTGAATAATTTTTTTTATAGGAAAAAAAACTGATTTTTGACACCAATAAAACATGTTTTTTGAAAACTTTTATTTTATTTGTCTTGTCGAATCAATTACGCAACAATCTATTATTTGACATGTGTTATTTTTTATACATAAAGATCTAATTTTTAGATTAAACGTAATTTTTAGAAGATTTACAGCATAAAAAGTATTTTTGATAAAATTTAAATATAGTTTTTGATATAAATTGTTAATTATTAAATCTAATTGCATTTTTTAACATATCTAAAAAAAATATATAGATATAATTATAATTCAAATGCAAACAAAAACATATGAACTTATCTTTTAAATAAATAATCACATTAATTAAAACTTTAATTGATATCAAAAATTTCAAATAATTTTAACATAAAACATAATTATTTATGATCAAATGTATAATTATCTTTATAAAATGTTTAATATAGTAATATTTATTTATTAATTACACTTTAAATTTTATTAATAGTATAATTTATATAAATTTTATTAATAATTAAAAATATTATATTATTCATAAAAATAAAATTAAATATTGTATAATTTTTTTAATTTTTTAAATTTTTAAGAAAAATTGTTAATAATTTTAAAAAAAAATAAATCAAATTTTACAATTCATTTTTTAATTCTTAATTCTATAAATTATTATAAATGATATATAAATTTATTTTTTTGTTGACAATCTTAAATCTTTATTAATTATTATAAATGCATCATTTAAAATAAATTATAACGCAAACAAAATATTTTGTATTTCATAAAAATAGATAATTTTTAGTTTTAATTTTAATAATCATTAAAATATAATAAAATTTTGTAAAATTTATTTATTTATTTTAATATTTAGTTTTTATATAAAGATTTTTTTTGTTATATAAAATTAATATATTTCAAATAATAGAAATTTTCGAATTAAATTGTATCAAAAAAAATTTATTTAAGTTTTTAAATATGATTATTAATGAATGTTTTTTTATTACAAGATAAAAGAAATAAAATAAATATTTTAACTTTTATTCTTAAAAATTTTAAAATTAGTTTTTAAATTTTATATAAAGTTTTCATTTTGGCTGTAAATAAAAAATTTTATTAACAAAGAAAAAATTAAATTAAAATATTATATTTGTTATTTATCAAAAAAAATTATTTATTTATTTTAAATGATTACATATATTTTTAAATTTTTATAAATTATTACATGTCAAAATATTTGATGTAAAAATTTAAATTTAAGTATTTAAATAAATAATAAAAACCCTTTAATGCAATTTAATATACATAAAATTGAAAAAAATACAAATAAGCTAAAAAAAGATGAATATAAAATTTTTAAAATAAATATACAGCTTATATAAATTCATTAGGAACAAATCAAATGTCTGCAGATCTTTTTTTCAGCAAAATTGAGTCAGGTATATGTTAAGATGTATCTTTTGAAGATTTTATTAATTGGGCAGCAGAAGTTGCAGAATCGATGACAATACAACATTTTAAATATGGTAGATTATCTGCTAAGATTCTAATGGATTATTTATATGATCAAACTTTCAATACATTTTCTGAAAAAGTTGAATACATTTATAAACATGGTGATTTTTTTTCTGAGAAGTTTTATAAAATGGTAATAAAAACAAGATTTGCTTGATAATTAATTGATTATTCAAAAGATGTAAGTTGGACTTATTTTGCTATATTGACTTTAAAAAGAGCATATTTATTGACAGTTGATGGAAAAACAATAGAAAGACCTCAGGATATGCTACTTAGAGTTGCTTTACAAATACATGGTGAAGATATTGAAAATTTAAAAGAGACTTATAGTTTGCTATCAAACAACGTTTATACTCATGCATCACCTACTATTTTTAATTCTGGAAGCACAAAATCCCAACTTGCAAGCTGTTTTTTATTAACTCCAATTGAAGAAAATGTTGAAGGTTTATTTGATACAGTTAAAAGATGTGTTCAAATTACTAAATCAGGTGGTGGAATAGGGCTAGATTTACATGATATGACATCTAAAGGAACCAGTATAAGAAAAACAGGAGGAATTTCTAAAGGAATAATCCCATATATACAAGTACTAAATTGGTCTTTAAAATATATTGGTCAGGCTGGAAATAGAAGATCTGGGTGTCCTGCAATTTATCTTGAACCTTGGCACAAAGATGTATTTGATTTTTTAGATTTAAAACGTTCAGCAGGAAAAGAAGAACTCCGAGCTCGAGATATTTTTACAGCTATGTGGTTAAATGATTTATTTATGGAAAGAGTTGAAGCAAATGAAAATTGGTCTTTGTTTTGTCCTAAAACTGTACCTGGTTTATCAAATGCTTATGGTGATGAATTTAGAAAACTTTTTTTACACTATGAAAAAGTAGCAGATAAGGTAACAATTCCTGCACAAAAATTATGGAAAGCTATAATTGAATCTCAAATCGAAACAGGAACACCTTATATGCTTTATAAAGATACAATTAATAGACTAAATAATCAAAAAAATATTGGAACTATACGTTGTTCAAATTTATGTACTGAAATTGTTCAATATACTAGTCCAGATGAAGTAGCTGTTTGTAATTTAGCAAGTATTTGCCTTCCAAAATTTATTAAAGATAATAGTTTTGATTTTGATTATTTTAGATATGTTGTAAATATTGTGGTGAAAAATGTCAATAAAGTAATTGATTGTAATGTTTATCCAATTAAAGAAGCCGAAAGATCCAATAAAAGACATAGACCAATCGGCATAGGCATACAAGGGCTAGCAGATATTTTTATTATGCTTAAATTTCCTTTTGAAAGCCAAGAAGCAAGGAATTTAAATAGAGATATTTTCGAAACATTATATTTTGCAGCAATTGAATCTTCTTGTGAAGAAGCAAAAAAATATGGTGCTTATGAAACCTATAAAGGTTCTCCTATATCACAAGGTATATTCCATTGGGAAATGGCAAATTCTACTGTTAGTAACAGGTGGAATTGGGAAGAATTAAGAGCAAATATAAAAAGATATGGTGTAAGAAATTCGCTTTTAATAGCACCAATGCCCACAGCAGGAACATCACAGATTTTTAATAATAATGAAGCATTTGAACCTTTTACTAGTAATATTTACACAAGAAGAACATCTGCAGGAGAATTTCAAATGGTAAACAAATATTTAATTAAAGATTTGATTAAACTTAATTTATGGAATGATGAAATGAAAAATATGATAGTTGATCAAGATGGATCGATTCAAAATATACCATCAATACCTAAAGATATAAAAAGTTTATACAAAACAGTATGGGAAATAAAAATGAAATGTGTTCTTGATTTAGCTGCTGACAGACAGCCTTTTATTGATCAAAGTCAATCATTGAATTTATTTGTAGCTAAACCTACATATTCTACACTAACTTCTATGCATTTTTATGGTTGGAAGAAAGGATTAAAAACTGGAATGTATTATTTAAGAACAAAACCAATTTCTGCTGCCATTAAATTTACTGTTGATCAAGAAAGTGTAAAAAAAATGTTAAATAAAGCAATAAATGAGGAATGTACATCGTGTACTTGCTAATAAAAATTTATTTATTTTATTACTGTTTATAATTTAAGTTAATATTATTTTTTTATAAAAATTTAAAAATTTATAACATATTTTAGAAAAATTTAACATTAAAACGAATAGCTAAAATTTTTTGCTTTTTAAAAGAAATTGTCATAGCCTTATTATGACAAATAATTCATTGTTATTTTTCTTGGCGTTTTTAAAAAGCCTACAACTTTAAAAATAAAATAAAGTATAAATAAAAAAACAACCCATAAGGGTTACAGATAGTATGAGAACAATAAAGTAAATACTCAGAGAGAGAGACTCATCGAGGCCACGTGTCATAACTAAGTAAAGATAAATAAATAAAAAATTGTTTATTTATAAAACAAACGTTATTTTTGAAAACTATTTTTAAACTGGGGCGTATTCCCATGGGCACGACAGATATATATAATTTTTAAATTATTAATTATAAAATACTTACATATTTTATTATTATGTATGTAATTTATAAATTAATTTTTTCAAAACAATATATTTTTGAACTTTTTATATTTTTTATAGTAATTTTAGAAATAAAATAAAATGTATTTTTTAAAAATAAATAAAATTTTAATAAATCTTGAATTAATTTATAATATATTTTCATAAAGTGTTGTTATATTAAAAATATACAATATTATGATTTAAAAAAAATTTAAATTTTTTCATAATTCTTTTTTTATAAGTTTAAAAAACTAAATACACTATTGTGGTATTCACAACAAAAATTTTAAAATTTTTTTATTAATAAAAAAAATACTTGGAGAGGTAATACACACAACTAGAAGAATAATACTTACAAACATAAAAATAACAAGAATACTAACTTTAAAAAAGAAGTCCAGAAGATTAAAGTATACAATAAATTATTTTATATTAAAAACCTTTTTGAAAGGTATATATTAAACAAAGTATTCCTTCGGACTACTTCATCTATAAAATATAAAATTCGACAAGTTATATTTTGTAATATAAATTTATTATGAGTTTAAAAATTTACAAAATTTACATCTTTTGTTTTAAATTTTGATTCATAACCTTTAAAATAAAATCTAGTAATTAATAATTATTTTTTATGATAGTGAAAAAATAATATCAATATTTTATAAAAAACCTTTAAATAAAAAAATTGTAAATTATGATTTAAAATATATAGATTAATTAATAATTTTAAACATTAAAGCAATTGTTTGTCATTTCTTTTAAATAAGATATTGTAAAAAATCATTTAATTACATTTTTAACATTATTATTTTTTTTGATATTTAGTAACATATAATAATTTTTGATTGTTATAAAACTATAATTCTAATAAATTTTATATATAACATGAAAAAAATCTAAATTTTTTAAAATAATATTCCTCAACATAAAAATATCACTTTAAAGTATTAAAATCTTATTTATTTTCTAAAACCACTACAACAGCTAGAACTTTTATTATCAACCAAATTTATAACTTCTTTGTATTCACTTTCAATCTTTGGATTAAATTTGATATCTTCTTCAATAAAAAAATGTATAGCATTTATGAGATCTTCTATTCCTTGATGTGTCAAAGCACTTGTTTCGACAAATTTAGCATTATATTTCTTAGCTTTTGCTAATCCTAATTTTTTTAATTCTAAAATATTATTATTAACCATATCTTTTTTATTAGCAACAATTATTATTTTTATTTTTTTTCAGGATCATTTATCCATACAAGATTTTTAATCCAATAATCAATTCGATTGTATGATTCTTCATCCGTATAATCGTAAACAACAATAGTTAAAAAAGAATTGCGAGTAAAATTTGGAATTAAAGAATTAAATCTTTCTTGTCCTGCAGTATCCCATAATTGAAGTCTTATTTGTTGTCCACAAAGTGTTATTGTTGTACTTACAAAATCAAGTCCTATAGTAGGCCCATATGATTCTTCAATTTTGTAATATAAATATTGTGCCATTAGTGATGTTTTACCTACACTTGAATTTCCTAAGAAAACAATTTTATATGTAGTTTTCATTTTGCCCTCAAATATTTAAAATTCTTTTTATTGATGTAAATTTTATATTTGACAATTATAAGTAACAAAAACAAAAATATACAAATTTTTTTTAAAGAAATTTATAATTTATAAATATACTTCAAATTTGAAGAAAAAAATTTTAAATAAACTTTGAAAATACAAAAATAAAAAAAGTTTTCGTTTTGATTAATGTAATAATATTTAAAATTTTAATCTAATACAGTTTTAAAATTTTAAAATAGAATTCAAATGACATTAAAATATAGCCCTTTATGCTTTTAAAGAATTTTTTATCTTATAATAATAAAAAAGAAGAACTTATTTACGAGACTTCTAATTATAAAATGTATGATTCAATTTTAGATGGTAAAAAAGCGACTAAATTTATTTATAATACAGATATTAAACAATATGAAAATTTAAAAAAGATACATCATGATAATTTAATGTGTCCATTAAAAATAAATTTAAGAAATCGTACTATATATACAATTCCTTTATTACCTTTTGAATTTGTATATTCTGAAGTTACTAATGAATTTAATGAATACATTTTTTCATGTTTAGCTAAAACTATCAATTTTTTACATAAGAAATGTTCCTTACAACATAACAACATAAATTCATTATCTTTATTTTTTTCAGAAAATTGTAAAATAGTCTTAGGAGGATTTGAAAAGAGTATAAAAACTGATTATTTTGATTCTGATGATATTCAGTTTAGTAATTTAATTTTAAAATATATGAAAATAAATAGAAATATTCAATTTTTTGTGAATAGTAATATAAAAAAAGTTTTTTTTATGAAAATGAAATTTTTTATTTTGGATTTGATTCATATTCTATTGAAGAAAAAATGAATTTATTTTTAAAATTAAGAAAAATAAAGATCAATTAGTTGAAATTTTTAAAAAAAAACTTTTTTTTATTTTTAAAAGATCTAAAAACTGAAAATAATTTTGAATATAAAGAAAATATTTTAAATTTTATAATTTTCTTAGATATAAAAAATTTTGATGAAATTTTACCTGAATTGTTTTATGTATTAGATAGCAATGTAAGATTATATTTATTTTCAAATTCAAAAAAATACATAAATAAAATTAAAGCTTTAGATTCATCATTGAATTCTATCTTACTAGGACTTAAAGTAAAAAATAAAAAGTTAAAGAAAGAAACTATTACTTTTTTACAAAAAAATATAGTTAAAATATCTGAACAAAATCAAGTTTATATATTGGAATGTATGTATAACACAATTTCGGATAAAGAAGAAATTTTTCTTGTTTTGAATTATATTTTGGAAACAAATCCAAGATTTGGTAATAAAGACATTGTTTATAATATTTGTAAAAAATACATAACGATTTCTGGATGTAAAAACGAAACGCTTAAAGTTATTAAAAAATTTTATACTTATTTTAACAAGTATAAAGTAAGCACTGAATTATTACCTTTAATATGTACATATTTAGCAGATGAAAAAATCCAGTCTTTTACGTTTTGTCTTATTGAAGATATTTTAAAGGATTTAAAATGTCACAAAGAAAAAATAATTTCAAAAGAATGGAGTTTGGATTCATTTAAAGATTATTTTTATAATAAAAATAAAAGTAATGAAAATATAAAAGCTTGTGAAAATTTAGATGATGAATGGGATGAAGAATGGTAATATAATTTATGAAAGAGTAATTTTATATAAGATTATTAATATTTAAATGTTATTTTTGTTATAGAGAGTTATGCTAATTAATGTAAAGTTTATTAAATTTTTCTACACATTAATTTTTCTTACTTGATTTTTTCATAAATTCAATAATTTATATATTAATAGTCTTTTTATAAACATTTAAAAAAATTCTCTTGATTATATGTTAACCTTATTATTAAAATAAAATTGTTTACACAATTTTTTATTGTGTATTTATAATCACAGATAAATATAAAATATTTTATTTAATCAAAGTTTTTATAGTCAAAATAATGTTTTTTGTAAATTTTTACCAACTTCATAATAAATTACTGTTAATTACAACAATTTCTACAATTATTAGATATCTATTATTTATTGTATAATAAATCCATTCTATAAATAATATAATTTTAAAATAAAATATGAAATATAAATATTAATTATGTACTTAAATGTAATTTTTTAAAAAAATAAGAGATTATTTTAAGTTAAAAACATAATGATATTTTAGTTTTATATTTTTTATTATAATTATAAATACATAAAATATAATTTTTTTATAAAATTTAATTTGATTTTTAAATTGAGTAAAAAGTTGAATTGAAATATTTTTTTAGTAGTGAATATCTTATAAAAATGATCAATATTATTATTAAAATTAATTCTTATACTTAAATAAACACATTACTTATATTCATGAAATCATTACGTAAATTTAAGATATTATTATTCATAATTTTTATTTATAAATCATTAAAAATAAAAAGCCACTCAGTTCAAGAGGTTATGTCTAATGAAAATGCCAAATACAAGTGGATACAAGAGTATTAACTTATATTAAAGTCTGCCATAATAAGCCTGACATACTAGTAATAGACAAAAAGAATAAGAAATCTTAATTGTCGAGATTGGAATAACCAATCAAGACCGTTTGACTATTGTCGAAAACGAAAAATTGAGAAAGTATGATCTTTTGGCTAATGAACTTGGACAAATATATAAATCTCGGACAATGATTGTTCCATATGTAATAACATGGGATGGGGTGGTAACTAAGTACCACAGAAAGTATATCAAAGAGCTGGAAATACAACCAAATCTTGAGGTGTACATGCAATCCATTGTACTTAAGAAGACTTTAGAGTCTATTTCTATGGATAGAAGACGAGGATATGAGTGGATTGATCCAATAGAGGACGAGGTGGAAAAAGCAGTGGAGAATTTAGTAAAAACTATATCTTTAGAAAATATAAATATCGAGGAGGCGAAACTCAAAATAAACGAAACAAAAAAGCCCCGAGATAATCAAAGTGAGGATTATGAAGATGAAATTGTTTTAAATAATCCACAAATTGAAAATACTAATAATAATTAACAACTATAAAATAATAACCCAATAAACCTTTTTATATATCATTAATTTAAAATAATTTAATAAGTTAGTTTTTATATTATAAACATAGCAATTTAATAAAAATTAAATTATTATTTAAAAAAACATGCAACAAATTTAAAGATCAATTATTTTATATAGCAAAAACATATATTTAAAATATTAACAATTAATTAAAATTGTAGTTTATTTTAAATAAATTTTTGTAGATGATTAATTATATTAGATTATCTTTTGTTTTAAATTTCTTTTATATCGTATTTATTTAAATTAAATCTTTATTTATAGTAATATGGTTATGTTTTAGTGTATTTTAATATATTTATTAATAAGATGTATTTTCGTATTAATTTAAAAATATTATGCATTTTATATAAAATAAAATTTAAATAAACTTATATTTTAAGAATTATGGCGCATATATAATCAAATATTTTTGAAAGACGTATAACATAAAATAATAAAATTACAACAATATTGAAAATAAAATTATATTGTTTTTAATAATAAATTATTTATTTATTCAAAATATTTTTTCTATTTTAAACTTAAATGTAATGTATATAATAGTAAAAACATGATTTATAATCATATTTAATTAAGTCCACTTTTTGCATGTATAAAAATCTATTCAATTAAATTAATACTCTCAAGAAAATATATCAAAAGATATCATATAATTGTCAAAATTCAAATTTTATTTTATTTTCTTCTTCGTAAAAAAAGAAAGTTAGAGTTCTGTGGTTCTTATATTTATCAATATATTCCTTGGTATCTTCAACGGTTGAATACCACAATATTAAATCAGAATTTCTATTTTTTAAAGCTTCATTTAAACTTTTTATTGTAATAATTTTACCATTTATATCTATTTTTGGACTCATTTCATTTTTAGCAATCAACATTTCTTGAATTTTGATTGAAAGTAAAAGAAGACACATTTTTGCATCTTCTTCAGAGCAATGACAACCATCATGAATTCGAGTTTTTAGATATACATTGCTTAATTGTTTAAGAGATACTCTTCTACTACTAGTACTTAAAAATAAATATGAAGTATCTATTAATTTACTATGGTACATTCTTAAAACTGTTAAATCATTTTCCAATCCATGTCCTAAAATATAAGTGTTTTTACCAATAATACAAGAAATATCTGACTTCATTTGATCAATTGTTATACCATTGCTAACATTTTCTTTGGTTAAACCGCTAAATTCGGTCTCATAATTTACAACTAAATCCAAAGGTTTTACATATTGGTCGTAAATATTATTTCCAAGATGATCAAGAATAGTAATTCTACCAATATTTTTTCCGTTAACTGTAGTAACCATTTCAATATCTAAACTAACTAAAAAATAATTACTATTATTATTAAAAGTTGAATTTTTATTTGGGCATTTAAGATTAATATCGCTATTAATAAAAATTTTATTATCATACAATTGTTCCATTTGAATTGAAGAAACAAAATTTACATTCTCTGGTGAAATGACATCATAAGAAGGATCCAATTCTCTTATATTTATTTCCCTAGTTAAATTAAAATGTAAATCATTAAAATTAAAATTTTCATTTAGCTTTAATTTATAATTTGTAGGTAATTTTAAATAACATTTTACAAAGTCTTTTATGAATATAAAATTTACAGAAAGCGGTTTATTGTAATTTTTGAAAGGTAAAAAACTAGGTCTTCGTGTATTTTTAAAAATCCATTTTAATGTTCTATAAAAATCATTTAATTTAAATCTTTTTAAATCAAAATTTTTATTTTTATTATACATGTAGGGGTAATAATTTTTTTTGATACTAAATTTACTTTTATTTTTACAAAGTTTATTAATCTATAAATTTTTCAAAACAAATTTTTTTATATTAATTTAAATTTTTAATTGCTCACTTTTTTTAAAAATCATAATTAATATTGTTTTAAAGATTTTTATACATATTTTATAAAAAATTAATTTAAATTTATTTGCTTAAAATTGATGATGTATTAAAAAATCTTTATAAAAAATCATATTTTAATTTTATGAATCTTTTTAGTAATTATTAACTAAAATAAGCAATTATTATATTTTATGGTTTTTTTTGAAAAATTATTGTAAACACAACATTAACATTACATATGCTCTTTATAATTATATGTACATAAATAAATAAAATTATTCAAAATTTTTATTGCTTACAATATTTATAAATTTTGTAATTTTATTTACAATATAACGCTATGTGAAATATGATATTTTTTGTTTTTCAATTACTTAAAAATTATATATTTTTATTTAATAATTTTAAAAATTTTATCTTATTAATAAAATGAAAGATTTAAAAAATAAATACAATAATTATTAATATAATGTATATTTCTTCAATATAAATCTTACAAAATCAAAATTTAAAATAATTTTATTTCATGACATATTTTAATATTTAAAAATTAATTTTAAATTTGTTTTTTTATATTAACATATAAAATATATATAACATTAGTACATTCATTAATTTTAATTAAATTAATTTTTTTGATTATTTTGAATTATGAAAAGTAAATATTCAAATACAACAAAAATAGATATTACAAAAATTATAAATATTTTTATTATAAGCAAAATTTTTGTGTTTGCTTTTAAGTATCTTACATCTGCTTAATAGATGCAATTCATTATAATATAATAGTAAAATCCTCAATTGTACTTCCTTCCTAGCTTAAACTTTGCATATATTCAAATAATATGCTATCAATGATTTTTGAAACATCTTGACTTAATACATTTCTAAAATTTAACTGTCTATGTTAAGCTCTAACATACATTTGTTGTTAAATTTTGTAACTAACCTATCCTACGTCATGACATATGGAACAACTTAATCTTACATTTATGTATCAATCATTTTTTTACAAACAAATTATATTTTGTTATTATTTTCGCTTCTACTGAATAGATTGTATAATTTTGTTATTTAACTTCTAAAAAGATAAAATTTTTTTATCAAATACAAATATATCAAATTTATTGTTTTAATTTTTACATCAAATTTTATAATCACTCTTCTCTTTTTTTAATATTTCTTGTACTATTGTTTTTTAAGTTTCGTATATTCTTAGTCCATCTTCAACGTTGAATTAAAAATATTTCTTATTACTTCTTTATGTATCTTTGTGTAATCAAATATAAACATTTTTCCATATTTTGTTATCAATTATTCTTCTGTCTTTATTTTTTGTATACTGTGTGAACATATAGAATTTTTCTTATCTATATAATTAAATTCAGCTCAAAACAAAGTGAAAATTCTTATTTTGAGCTGATGCTTCCTTTATTTAACCATTTTGAGGTATTTTGACTTCATTTTGGGTTATGCATCAATCTGTACAATTTTTATGTAATTTTTTGTTTTGAATGTTGTTTAAAATATGTTTTATATCACTTCCCAAGGCTCGTATAGTTTATTTTCTCCTCTTTACATCGTAATTTGTCTTAATGTAAGATTTTATAAGACATAAATAAGTTTAACTAGCTATTAAATTGTAAAATAACTTTTTTTCTTGGTATAAAGCTTGAAGATTAACTTATGAGTAATGAACTGTAAAAAAATATCGTATCTATGTTCGACATTTTGTAGCTCCTATACCTATTCTTCCTATGAAAGATAGAGATTTTCTAAATTTAATAGTTGTATGTGTATGCTATTAATCATCAGTATCCTTATTTTCAATTTTTAATTCCTTGAAAATCTTTTAACGTTATGTCTAATATACCTAAATAGAAGCTGATTAATCTTATAGAAATTTCGTTTACAGATTTGATAATTTTTTTTGAATATAAATAGAACACTTCGTATTATTTTAATTTTAATTAAAAGTTAGTTTTAACCGCGTTCTGTGATTTTCTACTATACCAAAGTACATACTTCTTTATGTGCCAGATAGAATCGAAATTACGTTTTAACTTAAAGTTGTACAGATTGCAGATATTTCTTATTTATTTATAACACTACGACCTTTAAGAAAGTAATTGTTTCAACAAGTTTGCTTTTACATACAGCATATTCCTTTGAAATAAACTATAGATCATCGATGAACAGCAAATGATTAGTAGTGTATAAATCCTTATTTTTGTCAATCTACATCAATGTAGATTTGCTGTTTAGCTTTTTTTAAGTGGGTACATACACAAGACAAAAATAACTACAATAAATTATCCTTTTAAATATCCCACATTTAATCTTTTTTTAAGTTTTCAAATATAAAATTACAAAATATCTATTTTTAAAGTAATGCAAAAATAGTAAATTTTATGAATAAATTTATAATCAAACAATTTTTTTGACAAGTAATCAAAATCTATGTTTTATGAAATTAAAATGTAAAATTAAAATTTTTTAAACAAATTAAGACCTGAAATTTATTTAATAATATATACACCAGAAAAACCAGCATTAATATATAATTTGACGTAAATGATATTGTATGTTATAATATAAAAATATTGATAATAATATAAAATAATTTTTTTAGATGATATGTCTTAAAAATCAACTAAAAATAATAGTTTATGGTAAAAAAATACTTAAAATTATTTTGCATAAATACGACATGATTTTAGTTATATGAATAAAGATTTAATGTTATGTAAATAATTAAAACATATCTTTTTGCAATTACATGACAAATAGTTTACAAATTTTTAAATAATAGGCTTTAATCGTTTTTTATGCTATAAATAAATTTTAAAAATAGTTATATCATTTTTAAAAAATAAAAGATCTAATTTGATTTATTAATGATTAATTTTTTTATTTGAAAAAACATAAATACAAAGAAATTATTAATAGTGTAAATTTAAAGAAATAATTATTAAATAAATATTGTATCAAAATTATAAGGATATTTTAGTTTTGTTAAAAAAAATTTATTGTTGATTTTAATTTATTTATTAATATTATTTTCAATTGAATATATTTTAATTAATTTTTATAATTTTATGTATAATAACTTTTTTAACAAAAATATTTATCAAATTACAATTATTTGAAAATCATTATAATATATCAAAAGTTATATAATTAAATCATAATTTACTTTTTATCAATATTTAAATTTCAGTGTGCTAAAATATTACTTTTATTTAAAAAATTGTCTTAAAACATTAATTTATTAAAATAAATTAATTAATATATAATGTTTTTTATAAGTATGATGATTTTTACACCTATGAATAAACTAAATATTATTATTATATTTATATTGTTTTCATTTGAAATATATTATAAAGAGAAGTGTTATTCTGAAACAAATCCTCTAATACAAAATAACAATATTCCTCAAACTATTCCATTTATTTACAATATTAGACCAAAATCAATGTACAAGAAAATAAAGAAAAATAATATTTCATCTGAAATTTATAAACTTAAGATCAAGGAAAATCGGAAGATGAATAGTAAAAAATTAAAAAAATAAACAAAATACTAATTTATTAAATTCTTATACAAAAAAAATATGCAATTCAACAAAGAAATCTTATAGTAATAAACATATTAAAAAGTTAAAAAAAATACTGACAAAACATCTAAAAATTTTTGGTCATTTACGATTAATGTTATTATTACAGGAGTAAATAATATCAAACGCTTTTTTAAAAAATAAAATAATACATATAAAATTTGAATTTGTAACTTTTTCATAAATAAATTAATATTAAACAATTTTTTATAGAAATTAAAAAAATTTAAAATCTCAGTAGATAAAAGTAATAAATTACAAAAAACTATAATTTTTTTAAAATGTTTTATATTTTAGTATTGTGCTACCAACAATAATTGTTTATTATAGACAATTATTTTCTTTAAACTCATTTTTTTACACATTTTTAATTTTCATATTTCAAGAAATATCTTAAAATTATATATATTAATTTTTTTGAATAATAAATAAACCTGTTTTCATTTTAAAAATTTAAAAATTAAATATATATATTAGTAAAATAAATTCAAATTTTATAATATATTTTATATTTAAATTTTTTGATAATTTCATATATAATGATTTAATTTATTTCAATAATTAATATTTTTTAATAATAAGTTTTATTTATATTTTAAAAACACAGAATATATAGTATAAATTGTCTTTAAATATAAAAAATATTATAACCTTTTAAAACATTAATAACTTATCGATTTATTTTCTATTAAATACTTAAAAATAAATATTAAGATTAATGATCAGATGATAAATTAAATAAATTTTTTTATTATAATAAAATCACTACATCAGTCTAATTTGTCTTTTGAAAATACATATCAACTATTAGACATCACAAAATATTTGTCGGCTATTTAAAAATAAATGCATATTTAAATTAAAAAAACTGTTTTGGCAAATTATAATATCTAAATAATAAAATGTACGTATTATTTTTAGTATTGAAAACAAAATAACATGTAATACTTTATTAATTTAACAAAAAATATGTTTAAATTTTTTATTAATAAAGAATTTAAAAAATAGTTTTCAATAAAAACATTGTAAATAATCAAAATTTTTAAATAAACTTAAAGTAATTAGAACTATGGATATTATTTATAAATAATGGTTAAAATTTAGTTATTAAATAGGTAACACAAAAAAATTATTAAAAATTTTTCACATATAATAAAAAATTATTAATGTTTACTTTCATAAAAAAAAATTTTATTTATTATATATATTATTTAATAAATTTTACAAATATTTTTTTTATATCGTAATAATTTTGTTAATCTTTAATATTTTTAGATTTATAACATAACAAAAAAAATTTATTAAAAAACAATCATACTTTTATATAATTTAATATACATTGTAAAAGAAGAGCAATAGATTGATTTACAAAATTTTAAAATCAAAATGTGTATTAAAATCAATCTTATGTAATCTTATAAAGTAAACATAATCATATAAAAAAATATATTTATTTTGTAATGATAAAAAAAACCTTGGAAAGTATCCATCAAAAAAGATAAAAAATTTATTTTTATAAACATATAAATAACTTTTACAATAAATAAGAAAGTACATGATAAAAATTTAAACATCATAATAATATATTAATAAAAAAAATTAATTAACATAACATAAATACGTTTTCACTAACACAAAACTGAATATATTAAATGTTTTTTTTTAATAAATTATATTTATTGTGTAGTGATTGAAAAACTGAGAGGACATTCTGTGCAACAAATAGTCGCAAATAAATATTTCGAAATAAGAGTAGATACAACCATAAAAACAGACGTCAAGATAAGATATAATAAACCTGACATACTGTTAATTGACAAAATTAAGAAGAACTACTTATCGTGGAAATAGAAGTCACTTCACTTGACAATTTGCAACAAGTCGAGTCAGAAAAATTTATGAAATATGATGAACTTGCAAATGAATTGGGTTTAATACATGGATGTAAGACAAAGATCATACCATATGTGATAACGTGGGACGGTATAGTGAGTAAATATCACTCTAAACATAGAAAAGAACTTGGTATCACTGACCGAATTGAGGCATACATTCAGTCTACAACTCTTAAAAAGACTCTTGAGAGCATTTCAATGGAGTACAGGAGAGGAGAGAGGATAGCTGAAACCGAAGAGGCAGACCAGCAAACAAATGTTTTCCAAGGGCAGATACTAGCGTGAACAAATTATATTATAAAAATAACCCTTAAATAAATAATTTTGAAATCTTTACGTCTAAGTGAAAAATAAAATTTTTTTACCGACTATTTTTTATTATATAAATTTATATATTATATTTATAATAGTTTAAGCATAATCTTTGACAATATAGTATAAAATATATTTAAACATTAATAATTTTACTAATGTTTGAGTTACAACTCGTTAAGCAATTTTTTTATATTTTTATTTTTTAAATTTTATATATAAATTAACCATTCAATTTTAATCACAAAATTTAATATTTTTTTGATGAATTTTATTTATATGGTACTTTTTT
>KE647310.1:5542-28570 GCA_000447185.1 Vairimorpha apis BRL 01 | reverse complement strand
CTATAAATAGATGTTAACCCTTAAAAAAGTAACATCAGATTTAATGATGTTATTTATATTTTAAATATATATGGTAAGGTTTATAATATTTATCTACTTATATTTAGTATTTATATTTCAAACTATATTAAGTTATGAATTTATTAAACTTACTATTTTAAGTATAAAATATATAAACTTTATTATTTTTTAATTTAAACAATTAGTTATGTGTATTGTATGCATTTTTTAATTGCAAAAATAATATTATTTTGAAATTATCAAATTTGTTTTTGATTGAAAACATTGTGATATTATTTTGATCCAAGCTAAATAGCTTAAGTCCAATTACTTGGAAATGTTTTATAATTTATTATAAACATTGTGCTATTATTTTGATCCAAGCTAAATAGCTTAAGTCCAATTACTTGGATTTTTTAAAAATTCATTATAAATTAAAAAATATCTTTAGATATTACTTAAATATCTTTTATACATTTTTAATATTGCTAAATCAATGACCATTATAAATAAACATAATTTTCATATGATTAATTGATTTATTATACTTTTTTTAATTTTTTTTGTTCGAAAATACTCTATCATAAAATTATAAGAATTTAAAGTTTTTATAGAATTAAATTTATATAAAAACCTATTTAAATCAAAAAATATGTTAAATTAATAACTAAATTTTTACAGTAATTACCAACTTTTAACATATAATTTTACCATTCTTTTAAAATTTGTGATTATTACTTATTTTTATTAAAGTTATATAATATTTTTCAATTCTATTTTACAAATTAGTAAATGAAATTCTTACAAAATAAAAGATTTGTATATTATTTAGAACATTTTGAAATTATTTATATATTTTCTTAATATATACATATGAAATAAGTAAATTTATTAAATGATAATTTTTTCTTTAAAACACTATTTATTATATACATTATATAACTTTTATAAGTATATCTATAAAAACAATAAGATATAACCTAATATTAACATAAAAAGAAATAAATTATAAAAATTTTCAACTAAAATAATAGACATACTTTAAACTTTATTAAAATGTTTTATTTAATATTTATGTTAAAACATTGAAATTTTATATATTTAAAATTTTTATATTAATCAATAAAATTTTTTGATGATTTAGTTTTAGCATAAAGAAAAAATTTATAAAATTCTTTTATTGTTTTGTCGAATATTAGTAATAAAAATAATTTATTTTCAAAGCTTAAATTTTTATATTTTATTGTATTTATTGTAAAAAATGACTTCTTAATAGTTTAACAATAACATCTTTTTATTGTATATAGATTAAAAAAATAATATAATCAATTGTTCTCCGTGCAAACATATAAATATTTATTAAAGATTGTTAATAGAGAAAAACATCCTCACTGATGAAAGACATAAAAGTTATTAAACAATCAAAAATATTTTTTTAAGAATTTTATAAATTTAAAGCATAACTTTAAACTTTGTTTTATTTAAAGTAAACATATTATAATTTCACTAATGTTATATTAATTTAATTATACAAAAAATATCAAAAATAATAGCTTGTTTTTATTTGAAATATATTTTCACATATTATTATAATGTTTTATAATTAAAAATGTTTAAAAAATAAAATAAACGTTTTTCATTTCAAATATACAACTATTTCAAGGTAAAAAATAAAAACTTAAAAAAAATAATGTTTAAATGTTTAATTATCAATCTAGTTTAATATCTTATAAAAATGTTTTAAAAATGTTTTAAATATCCATAAATAGTATGATTATATCTAAGCATTTACATTTTATATGAATGGTTTTATTATATTAAATATTTTTAAATAAAAATTAATAATGTTTTAAAGCTGATCGTAATAAAATAGATTTAATTCAATAAAAATATCAATTTCATTACAATAATTTGAAATTTAAGTTTATTTTTTTCCTAATGATAATACTTTTAAAATGAGCAATTTTTATCATATGTGTAAAATATTTATTGATCCTTTAAAAATAGGCTATTTTTGACACATAGATATAGAAGTAATTTATTTTATTAAAGAAATTCTGAATAAATATAACATATTTAAAATTGAATATAAAATAAATGTACGATAACAAAAAAATTGAGTTTAAATTTAACAAACAAAAATTCGATTTAAAGATGAAATTACTATAAAATTACTAACTTTTCGTGTTTTAAAATAATTAAAATTTTTAATTTTTTATATATTACATTTGTAGTTTTTTAAATAATATTTCTAGGCATGTAAAAGCTTAAATTTGTCATAGTTTTAATTTATAAATATTTAAGTAATAAAAAGATATTATTGATAATAAAAAAGTATTACAATGATAAATCTAAAATTGTAACCATTACTTAACATTAAGATTACGTTCATTTTGTATGTAATGAGGTTATGTTTTATGACAAAACCTAATTAATAGTAATTTTACTATTAATAATTATTTTTGAATTGAATTTAAAATTATGTATTATATATCAAAATAAAATATTTATTTAGGGTATACTTGTATCATATGTACTTATGTATTATCACAATTAAAAAAAGTTAACTTTTATACACAGTTTGTTCCACAAATTCCTTCTTCGTAGTTACTTGTTTTCCTTAATAATTTGTTCATCTCTGCGTGCTCCTGTAGAAAGACTTTCTAATGTCATTTTTAGCACTCTGACTTGTAAATATGCCTGCGTTCGGATGTCTATATTTAATTCACTACTATATTTTTTGTGAAAGGTCGTTGTAATTCACTCCCATGTCATGACGTATGGTATTATCCTAGTATTGTAACCATTTATTGATCCACAGTGATTTGATAGTAAATCATACTTGTGCTTTTTTTCTGTTTTGACCACCCGAAGGTTGTCGAAGCTTAAAAATTCTATCTCAAATATTAAAATTTCTTTTTAATTTTATCCAATATAATCACATTGGGCTTTTTGTACTTTACTTTAATATCTTTGGGTATTCTAGTATTTATTTAAATTTCTACATTTTTATTAGACGTTACACTCCTGTAAAAAGTGATTTCGTATTTTCTTAGATTTACTTAGGCCATAATTAAGGCAAAGCTGGTGATGTATACATCTCAAAGCTTCGTTATGTCTCCTAATGTAGTCATGTGACAGAATTCTATCACATTGGGTAGCCATATGGTCTACAGACTTGTATTTGTCCCTACAATGAGGACATTTAATCCCTTTTTCTAAAAAGATAATTCTGTCCTGCAATGCGTAAATTTTCCCTTCCTCTCAAGGTTGCATATTTCCTTGCTTAAGCCAAGCTAAAAGATTCACTGATAAATATCAAAAAGTCGGTTCTTATCCTCTATAATTTTGAGTACTTAATTTTTTGATATATCACTATACAGGATAGACTTTTGCGCTTCATCAAGCAACTTAATCGAAAGTGGTCCTTCAATATTGTATTTACATTTTAAAAAAGCCTTCGATTTTCGAGAGATGTGTATTTCCATTGCTCTCGATTTTAAGAATTGCTTTTCTCCTTAAAAATATTTCTTGGTTCGATTTTAAGGTATTATTAAGTTAAAAATCAAACGTTCACTTTTCAACTCAACACTGTTCAGACCTCTTCCTAGCTCATTCCTTAGTAAGTACAATATTTCTTTGCACGCGGGTTGTTGATGTACATGGTATTTGATTAAAATACTACGAATACCATCATCTATACTCTTAAACTTGTCTGGCTCCATTTCCATAATTCCAATAAAATAATTTATTTGAGAGATCGCATATTCATTCACTGCTCGTATTAAATTTTTTGCATTAAGTCTTGTTTTACATAGAGTTTCAACACGGGACTCGATAGATTTTACAATTTTTTCAACAGTATTCTTCATATTTTCACCTTCTCTGCTTTCTATGATGCCAAGATACTTATATCCCTCGTGTGACTCAAAAAGTTTAGCATCATCCTCACAGATTACAGAGTTAGTTGCTGATTTGTAAATTCATCTCAAGTCCCACAGTTCTAAAAAATTCCTTAGTCTCGTTCACCATCAATTTTAAAACATTTTCGGTCTCATAAAATAGTTTCAGATCTTCAATAAAAAGAAGATGGTTATATTTGTAGCTAACATCTTCCAGTTCGACCTCGATTTTTTAATACATACCATTGAGTCTTTCACTTAAAGGGTCTATACATAGAACGAAGATAAGAGTAGATAGGCTATCGCCTTGAAGTATTCCTCTTCGAACTTTTTTGTTCAAAATTGTCATGTTGTTAGATCCTATGTCTAAGTTTCATTTAAAAGTAATCAATGTCATAAATTTCGTTATCCATTCGGGTAGTCCTAACCATTCTATGCATTTGATTAGGTATTAATGTGTTACAGAGTCAAAAACCTTCTTGACATCAATCCATGCTGTTTTAAGACCAAAATTACTGGCTTTATTAAGCATGATGTTAGTAAGCATTTACTCCATAGCCTCAACACCTTTCTCACTGTACTCATTTGATTGTCTAAAACCAATATCCTTTGTTCCAATAAGCTGCATTACAGCAGTGACACATTTGGTTGTCAGCTTGTACAAGTTAGACATGCAAGTAATAGGTCTAAAATCTTTGCCAGATTGTGGAATTCCTTTAGGTATTAAGTGAGTAATTCTTCTAAAAAATAATTCCTCTGGTATTATATATAAATAAATATTTTAAAATTACAAATAATTATTAGAACAACACACAGTAATTACATTTCATTTAAATATTGATTTTAATTTTTGTTTATTTTAATATTTTACAAAAATTAATAATTTAATCTTTTAAAAACGATTTTTCGATATATAAAAATCATTCGTGATATTAAATTTAAAAACAATACTTTTATATCATAAAACAGAATTTTCAAAAAATAATTTAATTTATGAGAAAAATACAAAAATTCACAATTAATAATCTATATTTACTAAAAACTTTAAATTTATAACACAACATGTAATTTTTATATATTGCAGTACAATATTTTATAATAACATTAATTATTAACATGTACAATACATATATAAATAAATTAAATATATTCAAAAAAAGTGTGATTTTAAAATATAAGATATTGTATCTGGATTACTAAAATTAAATGATTTTCAAAAATTTAACTTTAAATAAACATTTTTACTATTATTATAAGATTTTATTATGCAAATATATTTTTTAACTTTTGCATAACAAAATTAAATATTTAAAATAAAACGAAAAAAACTTAATCAATATAATATTTTTTAAATTATATTGAAACATTTAAGAAAAAATTTTCTTTATGTTTAAATATCCAAAAGCAAGTTTTTTTAGATTATTTATAAATTTTGTATTTTTAATTAAATACTTATATCAGCAATAAAAGTTCATAATAATATTTCAATATATACTTTCAATGTATATAAGTAATATCAAAAATTTCATTACTACTACTTTAGTATAAAATTTGTTGAAATATTTCCATACTGTATATATCCATACATCCATCTTTAAAAATTAATTTTTTTTATTAATGAAATCATATGATTATTTACAATGCTAATGATTATATGTTGTCAACTTGTCTATTAAGGTAAATTTGTAAAGTATATATATAGTTGTCGTATCCCTGTGGAAGGGAGCCGAACTTAAAATAGTATTCCAAAATACTTTTATTTTTAAAATGTTTATTTTTATAGTATTCATGTTTAATGGGGTTGGATTTAGTCCACTCCGTGCCCCTATGGTTGTTATCTTTTAAATGTCGAGTGAATTGAGCCATATGTTGTGTCCCTGTCTTAGGGGTAGCCCTTTTATATTTTAGAATTTCTAGAAACTGTAAATTTAATTAAAATTAAATTTAAAAAAATAAATTAACGAATAAATTAAAATAAATTAAAAAACATGTGGTAAGGATACCACAATAGTATTAGATAAATTTAATAATAACAATCTAAATGAGTATTTGTTTTAAATAAATAAAACATAATTTTTTTGCTTTATTTTTAAAATCAATTTATATGGGATAAAATAAAAGAAAAATAAAATAAATTTTCATTTATTTCAATATAAAGATTAAATATATGTAAAGTAAAATATAAAAAACCTCAAGTATAAAATTTATATTTATTTTTTGTTAAATACAAGAAATAGTTTTTTTTATATGTAAACTACAGATAATATAAAAATATTTTTTTGATTTTAATCAATTTGATTAATAAAATGACATATTTCACAATATTTAGTAATTTTTAAATTATTAAACGAAAATAGCATCAAAATTATCGAATAAATAAATTCATTATTTAAAATTTTCGTTAAAAATTTGCAGTAATTAAATATATAAAACTACAATAAATATTTAATAATTATGAATATTATAATTTGAAAACTCAAAGTATTAATTATTCGTATAAAACATATCTGTTTCAATATTAAGTTGATTTTATGAAAAAATATAAATTATATTTCATGTATTATTTTATTCAAACATATAACGATATATTTAATGTCACATAAAATAATTCATTTTAATACAAGGGGTAAAGTTGTAGATTTTAAATATTTTTTTATGATTAAATAAAACATATCAGAGTAATCAAATATAAATTCTGCATAGAACTTGACAAATATAAAAATTTATGTCTTTTGAAACATTATGGGTGTAATTAATTGAATAAAAATTTAACAAATAAACTCAAAAATCATGAAGATTATAAATAATCACAATTTTTGAATGTTATTTTTTCATATAATTAATAATTATTTATTTATCTTCTTATAAAACAGTTATATTTTTTAATAAAATCATATAAAATATATGTAATGTTGTAAAAAAATTATTGTCAAAACTTATATTTATAATAAAATATATGATAGCTTATTTGACATTTTTTGGTTTAAAATATATATAATATATGTTTTTTGTTATTTTACGTATCGATTTTATTAATAATAATATTTAAATATATAAAAGTTCTTTAAATATATAAAATTTAAATATCTAACACAAAAAGTGTAATTTCAGTATTAAAATAAATATATAAGAAAAAGATTTTTTCCAATTATTATTCAAATTTTAATTTTTATTTAGAATACATAATATTTAATATCAACAAAATTTGTATTTAAACAGAAAAAAATTAAGATTAAATTTAATCATGTTTTGTTTGCATAAAAAAACAATCAATTTTTTCATAGTCGTCTATATCAAATTATTATGTAAACAACAATTTATAAATATTATTAATTATTTTTAAAGCTTATTTAAAAAACAATTTAAAAAATATTTTGTTTATCATTATATTGTACTATAACAATTTTCATATATAAATATATAATTAAATATGCCTTAATATTTTTTATTTTAACCATTAACACAGAATTAAATTGGTATACTAATAAATATTAAACTAAAATATAAAAAAGATAGATTTATAGTTACCTAATTGTAAAATGTATTTTTGTTTAAAAAATCATAAATAAAAATAACTGAAGGATATATAAAACTTAGATTTTAATATAAATTTCTTAATTAACCTGATAGAAAATATGATTTATTTATATAAAAACATATTACTATAGTATTTTGCATTTGTTAAAATAATTTTTATTTTAAAATAAAATGTATATTATTTAATGCAGTAATACTAAATAAATTATTTATTATAAATCAATATATTATTTAAATAATAATATGAAATTTATGTAAATTTTTTAATGTTAAAATAATTTAACATAATTATAATTATGTTTTTTATTAATTTATTTTAATCACAAAATTATTTTGAGTAAAATATGCAAATAATGTAATTATATATATATATTTTTAAAAAAGATAAGAATATTTTGATTCTAAAAATTATCTAATATTATTTATACTTAAAATTTAATCAATTATCTAGAAATATAAACTATAAACATCAGCTTAAAATAAATCAAATTTTATTTTAATAATCTTAAAAGAAATAGAATGTATATTAATTGACAAGAAATTTGTTATTTTGATATTACACAAAAATAATTCTTAAAAACTATTTTACAAATATTGTCAAAAAACGATTAATTGTTCTTTCTTTTTATCACAAATTTAATATAAAACTAATAATAATATAAAAATTTGTAAAAATGTAAAAATTTGTAATGTGATAAAAAATTCTAAATAAATTTTTATATAGTCAAGTAGATTTATTTAAATGTATTTTATATTTTGTTAAGTGATTATAATTTAAATATATATAAAAGTTTCCTATTAAGTAAAAAAAGTTAAATTTTGTAAATATTACTATTTAAGTTTTGATTAATTATTTTACTAATAACGAATATTGTTTCTAAGTTGTGTTTAACTTTAAAAAACTATTAAGTTATATAAAATGCATAACACAAAAAAATTTCAACCTTACTTTTAACATTAATTTATAATAAAAAAAGATTATAAATAAAACCTTAATACTTTTCTTAATAAAATTTTCAGCAAAAATTAAAAAATGTTTTTTAGGCATAAAATTATAAGATATTGTCGCATTTTTATCTAAAAATTATGTAAATAATAAAAATTTTGTGAAAACATTCATATAAATAATTTATCTATTGAAAACTTTTCGACAGAACGTCATTAAGATTATACAGTGTAACTTAAAAAATATGAAAATTCATATTTGCTTTATTAAGAAAACATCACATGTATTCAGCAAATAAACATTCTAATAATCTAACAAAATGTTTTCTTTTTTATCAATTTCTTCCAGTTAATTAAAAATTTTAATATATTGGAAATTTTGCAAGTTTTTTTCTTTTTATGTATTTATCTATAATTAATTATATTTTTATGTACTTACAAAGTCATATATTATCTTGAGACGATGTTAAAACTTAGTTAAAATATTAAAATAATATTTTAAAAATTTAAAGAAAAGATGTTTATCTTTTAAAAACATTAAAATCGATTTAACTATTAAAAAAAATGAAAACTAAATTTTTTATACAATTAACTTAATCGATTTGTATATTAAAAATTTTATTAAAATGATATTATATATAGGTATAAAATATAATTTTATTTATTGGTTAA
This sequence comes from Vairimorpha apis BRL 01, assembly GCA_000447185.1. Classification (NCBI taxonomy): domain Eukaryota; kingdom Fungi; phylum Microsporidia; family Nosematidae; genus Vairimorpha; species Vairimorpha apis. The sequence goes on along the minus strand of KE647310.1, from coordinate 19,514 downwards.
AACTTGGTTTTGTTGTAACCAGTAAATAAAATACATATACTATTAAATTTTAATAATTAATAATTAAAATGTAAATCAAATTTTTGATTTATTTTAATTTTTTGTCATAAAAAAACTATATAATTAATTGATATAAATAAAATTTTAAAAATTTCGTATACATACATACTTGATATTTAAATACATTGATTGGTTAAAAGTATTTAATTTATATATTTTTTAAATAGAATGAGAGATTAAATTCATATGCCTTAGAACTTTTAAGTTAATTTAATATCATAAATAGGTATTACAGAAGCCTTTTTTAGATTATGCAAAAAATTGTTTTTATCAAAAGCAACTATAAGTGAAAATATACTTATGTACATAGATTTTTTAAATCAATCATTCATTATTAAATGAGATTAATGTACTCCAAGTTGAAAGCTCTAAATAATTATATTATTTTAAATTTTTTAGAAAAGTTATGTTCTAAATTTTATAAGTTATGTAATAATTTATACAAAACATTTCAAAAAATACTTAATAAAATATTATTTTTATATGTTTTTAAATTTTTGAAATGATCATATAAAAACTATTTCTTTGTTTCAAAATCAAATAGTATTTTGATTTAACTTTGAAAATATTCAAAAAAAATTAATGATGAAAGGTATTTTAATTTTTACATAAAGTAAATTAAAATCTATAAATACAAAATAATTTGATATTAAAATATATTAAATATTTAAATAATCTCATAAGTTGTTATACAATTTTTTTTAAACATTTATAAATATTAAAATATATTCTTTTTTGAATCATAAAAAATTTGATAAATAACTTTAATTTTAAACAACTTTGTTTAAATTTTAGCAATGATTTTAACGTTAAATTAAATAAATAATTTTTTTAAAAAAAATTGAAATATATAGAAAAAGTAAAATGACAATATAATATTTATTAAAAATTGCCACAAGGTAAAATAAACCTAATTATTAAAGAACTTGAATTATTAAAACCTAATAATTTACATATATTCATATTTATTTTTATACGTTCTATATTTTTTATATTTAAATTAAAAAACAACAGAGTAAGTTTTTATAATAAACATCATCAAAATATTAACTATTATCAATTACAAGTATAATAAAAATGCATTAAAAAGATGTAAAACTTTTAACATTTTCAACTTTTAAATAAAAAACCTTCTTTATGTAATTAAATAATTCTCACTTATAAAAAATTTACAAAATATAAATATTAAGTTTTATTTAATTATATTTTAAAACATATTCAATTAATTTCAAAATATTAGAATAAATTATTAAAAATCATTACAAAATAGTAAATATGTAAAATTTGTTTATAAAAACCATTTTAATAATATTTTTGAAAAATATGTGATTTTATTATTAATGTAAAACCAAAAAAATTATTTTCTGAATTTATATATCTTATTTATAATAACATTTTAATAGGTTTTTTACAATGTAATTTTTTTTAAAATTTTAATATAATATTTTAAATCGAGATAATAAAAAGCTCTTTTTTTAAGTTAGAAAAAATTAAAAATTTTATATAAAATTGATGTATAAGTATATTTATTTACTATAAAAACTTTTGTTAGTATAAATCTTAATATAAGATTTACATGCTTTATAAATCTAACAATGTAAAAGTATAATTTTTAGATACAATTTAAGAATGAGATTTAAAATCGAAGATATATGTTTTTTTAATCAATATAATTATAATTTTTGAGGAAAAAATTTCATGCAAATACCAGACCAAATATAATTTTTTAGATCAATAATAAATGAAATGTATATGTTAATATAATTAAACTTAATTTATTAAGAAAATTTATTGAATTCATAAAATATTATTGTATTCATTGTTTCTAATAATACATATTTTTAATAATTTTTGATTTAATTCATGAAAGTAAACTTATATATGCAAAAAAAATTGTAAAAAAAGTATGTTTAATTGCTTATTTTTATTAGAGGCTAAATTAATATTTGTAAGATTAAGTAAATAAATTTTATTATTAGTTTAACAAAAATCGAAATTTGTTTTAACACATAATTATTTTATTTATATTTTATATTTTAAATGATGTTGATATAAAATATTATGTTTGCAAAATTAGAAAAAAGATATAAATATAAATCATTCAATTTTAAGGTACTATAATTTTTTTTATACCTTGAATAATTTCAGTTTTAGTTATTATTATATCTAAACATGCAAGTTGAGGATGATTTAAAATGACAAATTTTTTATATAAAATCATAATATTAAAAAAAGTTTTTATTTATAAAAAACAAAAGATTAATTAATACTTAATTATATAAAAAAAAATTATAAATGAATAAGTAATATTAATATTTCACAAGATTAAAGTTTTATGTATGTTCTATAATTTTTTAATAAAGGTTTCAATTAATATTTAAATATATTGAATTATATACTCAATTATAAAGACAATAATTTTTAAAAAATATATTGAATTTTAATAGTCTTTTCATATACTCTAATATTTATTATTTTGTGCAATCTATATCATTTTCATAATTTTAAAATAACATCATATAAAATTTTATTTGTATAACAAATTAACTTCTTTAAATTTATATATATTAGATTAAATAACTGTTATTTTCAAAATAAAATTATATTTTTTGTTATATTGTAAAAAAAATTATTTAAACAATCAATCATAAAATGATCGACATGATGAAAAAATATATTAAATATAAATTAAAAATTTACAACCTTAGGATAAACAAATTTTTTTCAAATGATTTGATTTTTCATTTTATCATATAACATATATCTTAGATGATTAAGATAGCTATTTTAATTATTGTGAAAAATAATTTTTATTTTTATTATATTCATTCATTTTTGTTTTAAGTATTTATTACTAAATTTATATATCTTTAATAATATTATATAAGTGATAAATATAATTTATTTAATTGTTGTATCAAAAGATTTCACTTACTTGTAGATTCATTTGGGTCATTATAATTACTTTTTTTAAAAACTTCTTTTTATTTTTATTTTATGTTGATACTATATAAAAGTTTTTTTTTCATAGACTAATAAAAATAATCGATTGGGTTTTGAATAAAAAATATCATATAGATTTTTATTTCTATAAGTTAATTAAATCTAAAAGATATTTATACTATATTTTAGCTTAAGTTTTAATTGTCTATTTTTAAATTATTAGGTTATTAAGAGTATTTATTTTTCATTAAACGTGATTAAAAAAATGATTTATATAAGACAAATTTTATTTTAATAATTTTTTTAAATATTTAAGTTTTACATTATATGAGATTTACAGTCAAATTAAAATATTATTCTGTAACTCTAGAATTTGATTACCAAGTAAATACAAAAGCTTTAATTTGATAAAAAGTTTCAATTTACACATTACAATTTTTAAATTTTGATGGTGTTTTTAAAAAATTTAAAATATTATTATCTAAAAATTTAAATATTTATATTTATAATACTTGTTGGCATATTTAATATATGATATTTAAAAAAATATAAATCATCTAATATTTTTAGTTTATATATATATAAATTATATAAAAGTTTTTTAGTAAAATTGAAATATTTTATTTTAAAAAATCCGAATAATTCAAATATTTTAAGTTAAAGCTTTATTTGGTAAAATAAAATTTTTTAATTTTTATAAAAAACAATATTTCTTAAGTATAAATTGTACAAAGGGTTCAGTATTTGTTGTAGAATTGTATTCTGAATAAAGTAATATTTTTTATCAACTAAAAAATATATGATATTATTCTGACTTTAATGTATAAAACTTAATTTACAAAAGAAGTATGTTATAGTTAATAAATTACATATATAATCATTTAAAATTTTTTATTAAAAATGCAATTATAAATAAGGCTGTGTTATAAGTTTTATTTTTAAAATTTCTGAACTTAAACAACTTGGGATTAAATATCATCGAAACTGTATTTTTAGTATAAAATTATTTAAAATAAGCTGTAAACATTCAATTTTTATAAATTTAATAAATTATTTTTTAAAAAAGAGCTTTTTGAATATTAAAACGATTTAATATAAAATAACAAAAACAAATTTTTAATCAAAATTGAAGTTTCAAAAAGAAATAAATTTTATGTTAATAAAAATTTTAAAAATAAAAACTTTTATTACCTCTCTTTTCGCTTTTTAAATTCTAACTTACAATGTACAAAGTAATCAAATCTAGGTAAGAATATCTTTTAAAAGGTTGTTTAGCAATGCTAAATATATTTTGCAGAATTTAAAGAAGAGGTTAAAAATGTCAAAAATGTATTTGTACAATATTTCTTTATACTATGGAAGTCTAAGAGTTTATCAGTATTACAAAATAAGATCTCACAATCAATAGTAATGAACAATACTTAACTTAAAAGTATAAATCGGACAGCAATAAAGGGGGAAAACAGAAACGATAGGAAAAACTGTAGCATTAAACATAAAAATCTTTGTATAAACACTCAGTTTTTTTAAGGAAAAGTTTTTAATTCTATAAAGCGAAATAAAAAAAGAAGAACTAGAAATTTTTTTGTTAAAAGTTGATTTCGTAAATTTGATGCAACTATCAAAGCTGTATTAGACCATTTCAAAAAGTATTCACCTTATAAAACATCTAAAATAGCGCTTATACTGCATTTTTTTCTAATCTTCTATCATGAGACTACAAAAAAAAACTTGACAAAAAAAACGTGTGAAAAGCATTAAAGTAAAGTGAATCTTGTAAAAAAATTTAAGCTTTTAGAAAATTTTTAACTAAAAAAATGTTATGCTTTGAAGTTTATGAGAAAGATAAATGTATTTTTATGTTTACATCAAACTATTACTAAAGTTATAACTATTTTTAGTTAAAAAGTAGCTGTATATTTATAGAAATTATAGGTTGCTGGCCAACGTATAGAATATAAAATGAAAACTTAAACTTCATCTTCTATGAAAGTAATTTATATAGAAACTTCGGTATGCTTAAGAGTTGCTTAAAAAATGACTAAGATAGATATATCAAAATTCTAGTTTGATATGTGATAAATAAAAGATAATGTTGATATCAATAAAACCTTTATTGTTATTTTATAAATTATGTCTATGGTACAGGTGAACAAAAATTTTTCTTAAATATAAATAATTTGTAATTAACATTTAACTATCTATTAAAAAAAGATAATTTATGCGATGGAACCTATAATTTATCTATAACATTATAAAGTTATAAATGATATATATATAACGATAACAAATTATAAAACATGGTCTTATGGAAGTTTTACATAATAATATAAAGAATTGTTCCAACACGAGATACTGACTTTGAAAATATTATGTGTATGTATAATCTCTACAAACTAAAAACAAATTGAACGATATATATAATGATATTAATAAAAAAAAGAAGATGATTGTTTGCTGAAAACTAGATGGTTACAGTTAGGAACGTGTAAAGGGCTCCAGAACAAGCTTTGATAACATAGCAATCAGTAATAAGTATGTTAACAAACTGAAGACTAAAAGATAAAAGTAAAAAGATTTTATGTTATAAAAGACTATGAATATCTATTAGCATGTCTTTGCATGTTAAATCTTGTTCAATATATAGTTCCATAAGTGTAAAAAACTATCAAGCAATAACAAATTGAAAAAAAAGTCGGAAGTGGAAACAATCTTTGAGAAAAGATCGATAGATATGTGTAACAATAAAACGCTACATCGTTTTTATTATCTTTCCTATTTATAACACATTTCATAGTAAACTAATTAAATTAATACAAAATTAAAATAAATTAAAAGGAAAAGATTTTATAACTATCATCTGTTGGTTATTGATATTTATAGCTTCTTGTAAAGAACTGAAATACTCTTATGTAAATGAACGAAAAACATAAAATTTCTTTGTCATTTTTAGGACTTAAGATGAACAGTGAAAATCAACTACTAACTGTACAGAATGTGAAAGTGATGCAGTTATATTAGAAGACCATCAAGTTTATAATAAATAATATAAAATGAGATAAACTTAAGAAACAATTACGAAAAATTGTTTAAAATTATAGATAAATAATTATTTACTTTATAACTTTTCATCATGAATAATAAATAGAAATAATCAAGCTTTATCTAAATTAATGTATCTCTTCTTATAATAGAAATATTATTAAAGATAAAAATGACAATTTCTTTATAAAGAATTTAATAGAAAGACTCTTAAGCTGGTTTACTAATTAAAATCAAATGCTAGAGATTGGCTATATAATAAATCACAATAATATAATTAGTTTTATACACCTGTATTTATAAAAATTGAATATTTAAAAACTTATTACTAAAAAGACATTACTTTTATAAGATCATGTCTAAAAACAATTCAAAAATACAAATGAATATAAAGATATCAAATAATATTAAAGTATGTAATAATACTCTCAATATTTTTGTTATTGAAAAAAATGATTAATTTTAAATATTGTGATCGAAATCATCTTGCAAGACCGTCTGGCAATATCGAGAATAATAATCAAAAAGTTAAACCTTTTGACTAATGAATTAGGTCATATACACAATAAACTAACATGAACAATTACACATGTAATAACACGTGATGGAGTGATAACAAATAAAAAAAATACATAAAATGTGGGATAATTAAATTTAACGTAAAAGTATATATTTAGCTTACCAATAAAGATTTTAAATTTATTTAATTAATATAGAAGATTTAATAAGTGGAATAAACAGAGTTGAAAAAGTGTAAAAAATAACAAATTTATTTAATGTTAAACTATATAAACTATTATTATCTAGGAATTAAAATAAAATAATCTATTAAAATAAGTTTCGATATTATATAGGAGATGAAGTATAGACAAAACTATTTAGAATATACTTAAAGTGATAATACTATTAAAATCAAATGTTAGTATAAAAATAACTATTAAAATATAATGAGAAATTTAATAGATTTATTTGAAGTTTAACAATAATTTAAAAATTATATAATTATAATAAAGAAATTTATTTTATAATTTTTTAAAAACATTTAAGTATAATATTTAATGTTATTTATAAAAATGACATGCAATAATCTTTTTGGTACATATTACTATATTATTTAAATTGATATTTAATTATGTTTATAAATCATTTAATCAATTTTTTTAAGTTTATAGTATATTTGTTTAAATTAAAACTTTAGGCATTGTTTAAATTAGTATTTTTTATAAAGTAATTTACAATATATTTGTTTTTTTAATTATATCGAAACTATGTAAAACATATTTTTAATATAAAACTATACTAAATGATAATTTAATAAATAATTAATATTTTTATTAATAAACTAGTTAAAAGAATTTTCCGGCTCTTTAAATGCTAAGAATTGTTTTTTATTTTTAAAAGTTTTTTTCTAATTTATATTTATTGCTCAACATTATAAAAATAAAAAAGTTTATTTTTTTTATGTTCAAAATATTAATAAATTAAAGTGTATATATATTTAAAAAAGATAAAAATTTAATAAATCAATAGTATATTTTCATTTTTTTAACAATCTTAAAATAATCATATATGAAATATATTTTAATTACTGTTTCAAATTTTTTTAACTAAAATATTATTTTTTCTAAATGTGAGATAGAAAAAAAACAAGTTTTTAAAACAATAACAAGGTTATTAATATAGATAACAACACACAAAAATAAAACATTTGAACATTATTTTGATTTTTAGAATAAACCTTGACGCTTATATAGGTGATTATTATAAAATTTTAAATAATAATTAACATGTACCAAAATAATATTAAAATAGCAGCTAGGTAGATATATTATTAAAAAAATACTTGAATTTGTAATAATATGTATTATTAATACATATTTAATATTTATATTTTTAATCTTTTTTTAACATACAAAAAAGTCAAAATATTATATGATAAATAATCTAAAACTAATGTCGTAAAATAATAAAGTTATTACTGTATGATATAAATTGATGTATTTATTTTGTAAAAAGGTAAAGTATTATTTATAAATTAAAATATTCATTATAAGTAACTTATTATATTTCTTAACAAATGTGTTACCTTTGATACAAAAATTAAATTATTTTGTTTGAAAAACAAATTTAAAATTCATTTAAAATATAAAAAAGCAGTTAATATTGATATTATCTGTTAACGCTAAATTATAAAAAAATTATGTTTGTTTCTTATAATTTGGAATTATAATTAATATGTTTAAAAAATTATCTTATAAATTACAATATAAATTTTTTGTATTTTGTAATTTTTATTTATTTTCTTTTTACTCAATAGCTAAAAATTAATTATATTTTACAAATTTTACTTGTTAGTTACCATAAAAAAATAAATTTACAGAGTTTTTTTTATTTAACTTTATAATTTTTTGGATCAAGTTCTAATTGTTAAACTTTTAATTTATTTGTTGTAAAACCTGAATAAATTTGTAAAAATAAATAACCATAAAATATTCATTTACAAGATAAAGCTATTCATTTATCATCGAATTTTAATATTTACAAAGCATTAATAAAAATAAAAAATATTATATAATAGTATATAGACACATTACTTTTAAATTTTTATACATACTAATGTAAATCCTAAAAATAATAATATGTAACTTATACTTATAAATTCATAAATTAACGTATCACAAAGTAGCGTTCTAACAATCATATTTAATAAATTAAGTACAAAATTATTTTCTACTAAAGTTTGATTTAATTAACTACTACTAGCATGATTTATTTGACAAATTAACTAAAAAACACTATAACCATGCATTGACAATAATGTAATGTAATAAAAAATACTGATATAGTTACCGTTACAGATAGAAAATCAATTAAATAAATGTACACTGCACTCTTAATTGTTTTATTTACAAAGTTATATTTAAAATTTTTATAGATACAATAGAATTAAAATATTAAAAATTTCATTTAATATTATGTTTATAGTATTCGATCAAAATTGTATGTTTAAGATCTATTAAATGATGAAAATAATAAACATATATAATTTGTGAAGTGTATGAAGAATATAATATTCAAAATCTTAATATAAATTATATATAATTAAAGTGTGTGATATAGTTAATTTATTTGTAATATGTAAAAGTTCTCTCTCAGCGTTTTAAATGCAAAAATTTTTTAGAATTAAAAGGCTTTTCCATATGACAACAATATTGTCATCATTCTATCTATGTTTACTAAGTTAAGTTATGCAACCATATTTGTTTACTGTTTACATTTAAATTTTATTTAAATAGCAACAAATATTTAGATAAACAAAAGAAAAAAATAAAAATATTAAAGTACATATATGAAAAAAAAATTGAAATTTTATAATAAACAAATATTTTTTTATAATGTATAAAGTATAAATGAAAATTTCTAATATTTAAAAAAAACAATAAAAAATTAATTGTTTTAAAATAAAAAAAACAACAGAAGAAAAACAATCAGATTACCAAAAATTTCATTATAAAAAACTAAACATCAATTATTCTTTTACACGACAAAATAATTTGAAGAATTTACTTTATGGAGAAAATAATGTTTTTAAATGATACAGAATCCTGATCTACACAAAATTTTTACCTTACCGAAATTAAGTATTCAGAACAATATCGATTGTCTAGTTACATTAATTAAAAACAAAATTAAGATCTGCAGAGTGATATAAAAATTGTGCTATGTCTGACCTCACCAAGTCAAAATAATTTTTTTTCTGTTAAATAAAATAAACTTATTTTTCCCATTTATGAACTTTTGTTGAGATATTTTTACTTATTCATTTTATAGATTTTAATCTGATTGTTGTAAATCATATCATTGAACTTATACTATATTATAATAGTTCATTTTAAAATCATCTTACCTATGAACTTAATGCATGTACTGAGTTCATCAATTTTATCTGGATTTTGTTTCAATTCTTATTTTTTACCAAGAATAAATTTTATTTTATCTTAATTACTTGTTATAAAACATAGTAAATAATCTGCTTCCCAGAACATTAGTTTCTTGTTTTATTTAATAGAGCACATTCTAACAAACATTGTTCTAAATATTCATGTTGTTGTCACACAAAAATCAATTATATCTATACATAATCTGAGTTTTTTAGAAATTGTCAAGCGTGATGATCACTTAAATAGATTACATCTTATTTTATTAGGCGTTTTAATATTATGATTATTAATTTTCTGTAAGATATACTAGATTTGTGATTCTTTTATGTCGTATTTTTTCTATTGATTCAAATGCTAAATTGTTTATAGTTCTTCTGATTCCTATAACATCAATAACATTAAAACATATTTAAATTATTTATCATAATATTTTAATACATTATTATACCATACCTACTCTATGTTATAAAAGCAGTAATCTCAAATTGTTTAAATATACCATCACCTTTACAGTTTTACTTAATGATATAGTATTCTCACAATAAGATGTTTAAATTACGCTTCAGTCTTAAAAAATTTCTGCTTGATAGAAATGATATATCTAAGAATATAAATAAATAATAAATCGTACTACTAGTGGTCATTACTTAGTATTCCTCTTGTACCATTAATTTTCACACAAATATACTAATAATAAATTAAACCATCTATTCTCACGACGGCCTAAACCAATCCAAGGTTCTTATTATCGGGTGAACGATTCAACACTTCGTAAAATATACACTTAGATGATCAGAAGAAACGACATCAAAGAATCAAAAAGCAGAATCGTTATAATTGCTTGCCTGATACAAGCCAGATATACCTGTGGTAACTTTTCAAACACCCAATACATAATGAATGTAATTGGGATCGCAAGGCCAAGATTTTTTTACTAAATATACTCATCCATATATATTAAAGCAAATTTATTCCCTCATAATAAACTGATAGTTACCATTTATCATTCATCTACCTTAGGACAGATGTGTTACTTTTTAAAACAAAACAGCCTTAGTCAAACTTCCCATATATTCATTTAAAAACAAACATTCAAATATACTAGTGGTTTTACACTTTCTTCCCACCTCGCTACAATATATTAAGAATTCATTAGGACATAATATAGTCGTGCTCAACATAGTCTTGTTTCTTGCTGATTTTTAATAAGTTGTTTCTTTGTAACTTGGTTTCACAATATTGTAAGTAGGGACAGTAGGAATCTCGTTGCTCCATTCATAAGTCTCACCAATTAAATGATGAGGCATTTGACTATCTTTAGAAAGTCATAGCTGCTTATAAAGTTTACATAGGCTTACACAACTTTAATATCATTGTACTGCGCAGAATTCACTTTCTGTGTTTAAAAAATTATGTTTTTAATAAACTATTAAAATTCAGCACATTGTAAAAATTCTAGCAAAAGTACTAGTTATATATTTTTTTGTAACAAATAAAATATGCATCTATTTTAAATAAATGATTAAATTTTATATTCAATTATATGAATAATAATTTAAAATCATCAGGAAATGTATAATACCTTAAAAACTGATTTGATTCATTAATTGGTTACAAAAATTTTACTTTTTTAAATTAATATTTAACTATTCTATTAAAATTTGTATAACTCTAAAATATACAAAAAATAATTATTATTTACACATGATAAAAATTTACACAAAATAAATAATTTTATTTTAATTCTTCAATATAATGATATTTTTTTTTGTAAAAACATATACTTTAATATAATTTTAATAGTAAATATCTAATAAAAATTCCTTTATATAAAAACACCATGTTCGAAATTAGATTAAAAATATCTAAATTGTATTGACGACTTAATTTAACATTTACCTACTTAATATATAATTAAAGATTTTTTTACAGCATACTTAAAATTAAATTTTACTATATTAATTAAGGTAAAAATAAAAATAAAATCTTTTGGTTTACAGTTTTAATACTAAATCAATTTTTTATGAATACATCAAAAGAAAATGTAAAACAGATTTGATTTATGTATCATATAATTGTCAAATTAACGCATAAATGTAACTATAAAAAAATAAATTATCATATTTAATGTATTAAAAACGGTTTTAAAGATATTACAACGGATAAACAGACCAAATATTTTTATCTAAAATAAAATTAAAAATTGAATTAAAATTGTCATGTTTGATACTACTTTTTATATATAAAAATTATTATATAATATGTTGATTGTCTTTAAGAAGAATATTTTTTTGATTTAAAAACAGTTAAAAATTAAAATCCTAGAAAAAATTTGATATATATTGTGTAAAAAAGTAATAAAAGACTTTTTTTTAAAAATAAAATGTTATTTGTTGCTTAATTCATTTCTTTAGCTTACAAAAAAAATATTTTGGTATTAAATAAATTTTATATTTTTTAAAACAAAAAATACATACATTTTTGTATATTATTTATAAAATGTAAAATTATAGTAATTATTTATAAGAAAATGGAAAGTATAAATAAAAAGATTTTTAAATAACAATGAAAAACTGATCTTTTAGGTCATTTGAAAAATAACTAGAAGTAATTATTTTACAGAATATTTCTTTTTAAACAAAAATTATGTTTTGTATAAAATTTAACATATTAATTAAAAATAAGTATAATTTGACAATATGATTTTAAAAATTTTTATAAGAAAAAATATATAAAATATATAAAAAAGTAACAATGCAAGTTATACATAATATTAACGTTATTTTACTGTAGATTTCAAGATAGCAACAAATTTATGAATTCAAAACAATTTTATTTAATAGAAATTAGTGTTGATATTTTAAGCCAATTATATTTTAAAATTAATTTTTCAGAAAAAGTCTAATATTAATTAAATTTCATTTTTAATAAATGATAAGTATTGAAGATAATTAATTATCAGACTTAAAATATTACCAAAGTTTTAAAAATATATTTATCAGCTTTACATAAATGTCAGCTATATAACAAGAAGATATTTATGTTAGTAAATTAAATATTATTATTTAAATACACAAAAATGATATTAAAAAAGTAATAATTTTAATTTCTTCTAATATCTTGTGTTCTAAAAAATAATCGTTTACAGATATAAATCAATTTTTTAAAAAATAATAAAAGGTAAATATATTTAATCATAAATTAAAAGAAAATTTTTCAATATTTTTTATCTATGATTTGTGTATTTTATTTTTAAATATCTTCAAACATTTTTATTTAAAGTATATAATTAGAAAAAAATAAAATGAGATTAATTTTATAACAATGTAAATACATTAATAAAGATTAAAAAATAAATAGTAATTATTAATTACTGAAATTTTCGAAAAAGCAGTTAGAAAAATTTATTTAAAATTAAATTTAAACTTTTGATTTTTATATAAACAGATAGAAGTTAATAAAAATGACACTTTACTAAGATGATGATAGAATTATTAGATCAAGTTTAAATTGTACATAAAAATAAATTTGACAAAAAATTAAAAAAAACATGGAATTAATTTCTTTTTTTAAAAATTTTTATTTTAAAATGTTAAAAAAATATTCGAAATTTTTTTTTTCATACATGGTATTAATGTTTTAATTATATGAGATAAAATTAAGTATAAACTATATGACTCATTTTTATATTTTCACAAATAAAATAAAATATTTTATCACTATGTACATAATTTATAAATTTTAAAGATATACTTAGTTTATCAGTCGTATATACAAATTAATTATTAATTTTTTTCAAAAATAAAATATTATTATTACTTCAATTTAAGTCTGTGTTTGTCTTATTAAAGTTAAACTTATAATATATAAATTTTAAATAAAAAAAATTAACACATATTTATATTTAATTTACAATAATAATTTCCATACTTTTCAAAATAAATTCACAAAACTTAAAATTAATACTTTTAGTACATAAAATATCA
>KE647309.1:0-32793 GCA_000447185.1 Vairimorpha apis BRL 01 | reverse complement strand
TTTAAAAAACATTTTTATTAATAATTATAATTGTTCAGAAATTTTTTTTCTTGTTAAAATTAATTTTTCAAGATAATCATTTATTTTGACAAATTTTCGTTTATGTGAGTTAAATTTTCTCTCTGTACAAGAATTTTATTACCTTCTTCATCAAATTTAAACTTTTTACCTGTAGGAATATTTTGAAATGACTTAATTTTATTTTCAGCCCTAACAATTTCTTTATCTATATAAATTAATTTTTTTTTAATTCATTTTCATCTTCATTTTCTTCTATATAAATTTTATTATTTTTATTTTTTATACTATTAAATTTGAAAAAATATTCTTTACCAGTTACAGTTTCAATTTCATTTTTGGCATCAATAATTTCTTTCTTTCTTTCTTTTATTTTTTTTAATCGTTCAATTAATTCTTTTCTTTTTCCAATTTACCATATTTTTGTCTATGTTTTACTTGTTTCCTTTCATAATAATCTTTTTTAAAAGCCATATTTGGGTTCTTTTGAAACATTTTTTCAAAATCGTAAAATTAATTGGTTAAATTTAAAACATTAATTTGTAAAATAAATTCTAAATACTAAATATAGAAATGCTTTTATTATCAATAATGCATTTATTATGGAGTTATTCAAAAGATTCTTGTTTACCGGGTTCTTCTATGTGTATAAAGAATATGTTGAAGATATGTGATATAAACGGTTATTGGATAACAACTGACTGTCCAAAAGGAACTGAATGTTCTATAAAAAATGATAATGTTGCTTGTTTATCTTCTACATCAGAAAAAAGTGAAGATAAAAGTATCACAAAAGACTCTAAAATAATGGAACAACTATTAAAATTAACAAAAGATAAAAGTTTTGTAGAAAAATTAAAAAGCGAAATTTACAATGAAAATGACAGTGAAGAAGAAGAAGATTCTGATACTTCAGAAGATAAAAATAGTAAGAAAAGTTCAAATAGCTCAAAAGAAGATAAAAAAGATTCAAAAGATTCTGATGAGGAAACTTCAGAAAATGAAAATTCTGATGAAAAAGATGGGAAAAAAAATAAAATAATAAAATCAGATAATAAAAATGATAAATCTACAGATACAAACGAAGACAAAGATTCTGAAAATAAACTAAAAAAGTATAATAATAAAGGAAATAGAAAACAAAGGAAAGAAGATGATCAAAAAGATAAGAAATCTAAAAAAAGAAAAAAATCCAGAAGATGATGAAGAATCACAGACAGAAAAAGATTTAAAATTGATAAGTAAAATTAAAGATGAAATAATAAAGAAAAAAATCAAATTGTTAAATCAAAAAATTAAAGAATCATAAAAAAGAAGATGATTCGAAAGATAATAATTCTAAAAATAATAAGAAACGCAGAAAAAATAAATACGATAAATCTGAAAATAATAAGAAACGATATAATAAAGATAATAAAAAAAATGAAGAAAATAGTACTGATAATGATTCTGATAGTAATAATAGTGAAAGTAAAGAAAGTAATGATTCAGAAGAACAAAAGCCTAGAAGTAAACATAAAAGGAATAAATTTAAAGTTAAAAGAGTATCAAAAAAAAGACAAATGATGATAATAAAAAAGATAAAAAAACCAAAACGATAACCTATTACAAAAATATGCAACTTCAAAATCCAATAACTACTGTAACAGTAACTCGAACTATTTTAAAAAATGAAAACCAAGTTGGTGTAAACATTGATATAAATAAGAAAAAAGATAACAAAATAAAACCAAATGTTAAAAGTTCAAATTTGATTGGTTCTGGTACAAGTTCGAACGGAAATAATAATAAACCAATATCTAATATTGCACAACAAAATTCATCAAAATCAAATAATAGTAGTAACATGAAAAATTCGTCAAATGGTTCTTCTGTAAAATCAGGATCTTCACAAAGTGGTCCAATCTCTAATTTAGAAACTAGTGGTGGAGGAGGTTCTAAAAATGGTTCTTCTGCAAAATCAGGATCTTCACAAAGTGGTCCAATTTCTAATTTAGGAACTAGTGGTGGAGGAAGTTCTAAAAATGGTTCTTCTGCAAAATCAGGATCTTCACAAAATGGTCCAATCTCAAATTTAGGAACTAATGGTGGAGGGGGTTCTAAAAATAGTTCTTCTGGTGCTTCAAAAACAAGCGGTAGTTCCAATGGTTCCAGTGCTTTGAAAACAAATAATAATGCTAATTTTAATAATGCTTCAAATCCAGTAAATAATGTTCAAGGAGGAACAAAAAGTACAGGTACTTCTTCAACACAATCACAAAATGCTAACACTAGTAAAAATACTGGTTCTATGGGTGCTTCTAATTCTCAAGGTTCAAAGGCTGGTGGCAATAGCAGTGGAGGAGGTGGAAATTTAAATATTACTTCTGATCAAATAATAGAAGCAATGACTAAAAGCAATTATCAACCAAATCCAGAATTTGTAGATGCAATTGTCAAGGTTGTTAATGAAGAATTTAATGATTTGAATGAAGCAGCAATGTTTATTGCACAAACAGGACATGAATCTGGAGGATTTCAATATATAGAAGAAATAGATTGCGCTGGGTCAAATAAATGTGCCGAGCAATATGGAGGTAGTGGAGGAGCTCCTGGAAAATCATATCACGGTCGTGGTTTTATTCAATTATCATGGCCTGAAAATTATAAAGAAGCAGGTGAAGCAATCGGAGAAGATATTTTTGATAATCCTGAAAAAGTAGCAGAGGATCCTGAATTGGGAGCAAAAGTTAGCGCTTGGTTTTGGAAAAATAAAGTTGCATCTGCGCCTGGTGTTAGCGATAATCAGTTTGGAGCAACTACTAAAGCAATTAATGGATCATTAGAATGTACAGGATCAAATTTAGAAAAAAGTCAAAATAGGTATAAAATATATAAAGATGTTGCAGAAATTTTAGGTGTAGAAAATTTAGCTTCTGAAGAAGGATGTTACTAATAATTTATTTATTTATAAAATACATTGTATTTTTACAAAATTTATATTTTAATTTTTATATTTTTAACACTAATTCTTTTACTTAATTTAGCGTTTAAAAGATTAAGACCTGTAATTACATCATCCTCATTCATATTCAAATCGTCTGCTATATTTATTATAGATTTGCTTTTGCCGTTATTTTTTTCAAATATAAAAATATTTTATTTTTCCAATATTTATTATATAAATTAATTCCATCTACACTTAACGGTTTTTCACATGTACCTTTTTTTAAATAGTAACTAAAATCAACTAAAAGTAATCCGTACCCTTTTTTTGAAAATCTGGAAAAATAGTAATACATGATAAATTATTATCAGAATTTAAAATTTCTTCTGAAAAATATCCTGCAAATATATTATTTTCAAAAAGTAAAAAAAATTATAATTTTCAATATCCCAAAATAATGTTTTATTTTTATGAAACATCGACCAATATTACATATATTTTGACAAATAGATATATTATCTAAACCTTGTATTTTTAAAATTTTGATGTTTTCATCATGATATACTACATAAGATCCTGCAATAATTTTACTACATTTTTTTATATGCCTTTTAAAACTTATTTCTAAATCATATAATTCTAAACAATCATTGCAAACATACAATGTAGAACTTTTATAAAAATTGAATAAATTATTAGTAATTTCAAATTTCCTTTTACCTATAAATAAATATATAATTTTCTGATTAAAACTGTCATATGATTCACTTTCTTCAATTTTTTTTCTTTTATTTGCTTCTTTATCAAACAAATTTAAAATATATTCGTCTATATTATTATTTTTAAAATCTTTATATTTTAAAGAATTTTTCATAAGGATTTAAAAATTATTTTAGAAAAATGATATAAAAATAAATTTTAAGTATAAATAATTTTACTTTAAAAAAATAATATTTAAAATTTTTTTTTGCTAAGTTTCATTTAATTTTTTTGTTAAATAGTATAAAAATAAAAATTTTTAGCAATAAAATATTTTTTTAAATCCTTTTATGGATGAATATATATCTACAAAAAAAAGATTTACTAGATGAAATATTGAAAATTAATGAAAATGAATTCAAAGAAATTGTTAATATACACAAAGAAATTCTAAATAAAAAAGAGTTAATTTTGAAAAATTCTATATTTGATGAATTTGTTTCAAAACTTGAAAATATTGAAGAAAATTTTGAAAACGAAATGGAATTTAAAAGTATTAAAAGTAGTATTCGATGTCCATTTACACAAAAAATTATCAAAACGCCTTATAAAAATAAATGTGGTCATGTTTATGAGAAAAGTATTTTCATACATATGTTACAAATTCTGAAGTCATATGTCCTTATGTTGGTTGTCAATCTAAAGTATATTATAAGAGATAAATTATTCTATTAAAAATTAAAATATTTCAATAATTATTTTATAAAATTATTGTTTTTTTTATAATTTGTGGTTTCTATTAAAAACAACTAAATGTGTATTTTATCCATATTTTTTACTTTTAATTTAAAAATTTGTTTTTTAAAATATTGAGTTTGTATAAAAACATTTTTTGCCCTTATGGATCTTTTAGTTCACAAATATAAACCAAAAAAACTTTCTGATATAATTGGAAGCAAAAATAATTTAGAAACATTAAATTCACTTATAAAATCAAAATCTTTTCCACATTTAATGTTTACAAGGTCCGCCGGGTACAGGAAAAACAACATCTGCAAAATTAATTGCCAAAATATTATTAAATGATTCAAGTGCAATTTTGGAATTAAATGCTTCAGATGACCGTGGAATAGATACTGTACGTACAAATATTAAGGATTTTTGCATGAGAAGTATTAAAAATGTACCATTCAAAATTATTATACTTGATGAATGTGATAGTATGACAGTAAATGCACAGCAAGCTATGAGACGTATTATGGAAGTAAATAGCGATACTTGTAAATTTATTTTAATTTGTAATAATTCTGCTAAAATTTTTGAACCTATCCAAAGTAGGTGTGCTGTTTTAAAATTTGAAAAACTATTTGTTAGACCTAGATTACAAGAGATTATTCAAAAAGAAAATATAAGAATTAACGACGACGCGATAGAATTTATAATAGATACAAGTGATGGTGATATGAGACAATGTTTGAATATTTTACAACTTTGTGTAAACTATCCCAATATTATTACTGAAGATTATCTTGTTAAATTAATTGGAGTTCCATCCCCTAAATTACTTAAAGACTTTTTAAATACATTAAACGAAGACATAAACGAAGGAATAAAAAAATTTGAAGATATATGGAAACAAAAATATGATCCTGAAGATTTAATTTCTTCTTTATTCAGAATAGCAAAAAACGAAGAAAACTATGAACTGATTAAAATTATAGGTATGACACATTTGAAAATAGTTAAAGGAAGTAATTCAAAATTAATATTTTACGGAATGTTTTATGATATCATTAATATTGAACGAACCTGAGAATAATGTCATAGTAATTACATATATATATTTTTGATATTTAAGGACAAAGAAATTAATTTTTTACTTTTTGAAAGTTAGCTATAAAATTTTTTAACCGTTTAAATATATATTTACTTTTGTTAAATTGTTAAAATTTTCTTTATAATATATAAATATATATACAATTTATTTTTAATAGTATATTTAATACTAAATTTAATTAGAAAATTAAATTTTATTTTTTTATTATAACTAATAAAAATTTATTTAACAAAATAAATTGTATTTAAAATAATTATTTTATTTTTTAAAAAAAAACATGCAAATTAAAAAATATCTATATTGTTTTATAAATAACTTTTAATAAATGTTTTACTTTTAAATATTAATTTTTTAATTTAAGAAATTTAATCGATATATTTTGTACCTGTAAAACGAATTTTTTATATGATTTTAATTCATATTAAAATGCAATGTTTTGTTTAATAGAAAATGTCATATTATTGATTTTTAAAAATTGTATTTATAAAATTTTTGAGAAATAAAATGTAAATAAAACTATAAAATAATATCAAAATTCTAATTTAGAAAGCAATTATTTTATTTAAAATATTTATATTAATCAAATTTTAAAAATTTTTGTTATTATTGTCTTTAAAACTATTTCAAAATAACGAATAAAATATGGTAAAATATTTGTTGTAGGCAGACCTAAAGCTGTCTGTTTCAGGTTAAGTTTGAGATCAGAAACCTATGTGTTGATGTGAAACAATCAACACCATTTATCTATAAAAAGAAAACCTTCTTCAACCATATGTTCAGTTCAAACGACAACAAAAATATTATTTATACTAATTAATTATAAAATTTCTTAAACATTTTAAAAAAAAATATTTTAATTTTTATATATCAATAAAAACTATAAAATTTAGTTAAAATTTTATTTGATAAATAATTATAAATCTTTTTTTCAATTTACATATAATTAACAAGAAACAAAAGTATAAATAAATAATAATTTTTTTCAAATAATCATTTTTTAAAATATACAATGATTTGTTATATAGTTTAACTAGAATTTCGTTATTTTAAACTTAATGTATCTGTTTTTTATTACAATTTTTTGATATAATCATTTCTTGTAAAAATACATATGCACTTTAAACAAAATAATTTAAATTAAAAAATTTATAATATTATTAAAACTCTAAGAATAACGTACAATTCAATTTCTAATTTTTTATCTAATTTTAATGATTAAAAAATTCATACTTTTCGCTATTTTTTTATAAAATTAATTTTTAAGATTATTATTATTTAGATCTTATACAAGTATTACATTCAAATCAATTCGAATATTACTAAATTTAAATTCACAAAGTATATTATGTTATTTATTTAAATTGTATATATACAAAATCAAGATTTAATATTTGTGTTGTATATTGTTAAAAACTTCAAAATATTTTAGAAAAAAATAAAATTAAACATAAATAATAATTAAATGATATTTTTTTAGACATTATTGTATTTTATTTTTATAATTATCAATATAAAAAATCAATAACAACACTTTTAATTTAATATCGTTTTTATACAATCTATGCTATTATTACTAATTAAATTTTTTTAATATTGTACTTTCTTATTAAAAAAACATAAAAAAGTAATATATAAAAATACAACATATATAAAAAATAGAATATATATAAAATTTACAAGATATGAAAAAATACTTTTTTTTAACACAAAAATAAAAGAAATATTATTTTAATTTATATTACAAATAATAGGATTTTTACTTACCAAATATTTTTAATATTATAATTTTGACATATTTTCACCTAATCATAAAAGATCGAACAAATTATAAAATTAAACTTTTAAAATTTACAATAAATGAGATTAAAAAAATAATTAAAATTTTTTTGTAATCAAGATACATTGAAAAATCAAATAGTTTAACTTTTAAAGTAGTTTTATATAAGATTTTAAAAATTAAATAATTTAAATAACAAAATTGTATTATTTTATTATATATGACAGTCTATTTACCATTTCAACTTATTTGTCATCTTGCACTTAAAATTTATTGTATAACAAATTCTGGTAAACTTATAATAATTTTTCAATATAAGATGGATCATCATTAAAATAAGTAATATTATTAATTATACGATTACTAGTTTTAAACATAACAAATGTGATGTTGTAATCCTTCAAGGCAAAAATTTCATCTTCGTTTTTCAAAAAGAAAATATATTTATATTCCTTAGTAAAAATATAATCTTTATGATATAATTCTTCACGTATATCAATACCTTTATATTTTATTTCATAAGCTTTAAGTGTAGGTACAGTCTTACATGATACTTTTTCTAAATAATTTATAACTTTTGTTTTTCCAGAAGATCTAAGTCCAATAAAAATAATCTTCTTAGTTTTAGCTTTTTTACGTAATAGAATAAATATTATTGTTAAAACAATTATTAAACCAATTGTAAAAATCATAGGGTTATTATTTTTTAGTTGATAAAAAAACTAAATATTTTTTAATCTTTTTTTTAAATATATAATTATCATTTTTATATTTTAAATTTAACTTTTAAAAAAACTTATGCATAAAAATATTAAAAATAAATATTGTTTTCTCTTAAAACTTCAATGATGGTTAATGAATAGTACGCATAAACATTTACCTTGATTGTTTACAATAAAATTTTTATATGTTACCCCATGAATTGTGAAGATTTAGAAAATTTGTTATACAAGATTTGCAGTAAACAAGACTATGATTTATTCAACAGAAAATTTTCTTATATCTATAAGAATATTGTAAATTCTATGCCAGATGAACACATTATTGATAAAACAATTAACGCTATGGTATTGTTTAAACATAAGAAATTTGAAATGGTTATTTCTTTTATAGAAATTGAAATTAAGGAACTTCTATGGGGAAGAAATTGCTCTTATGATATTTTTATAGCTAAAATTTTAAGATTGTATTATTTAGCTAGAAAATATTCAGGTTTAAACAATGATATATTTTTTAATTTGTTAGTTTCTAATAAAGAATTTAATAACAAAGAATCTGTATCGGTTATTACAAATTGTTTATTAGATTACATGTTATGTAATGATGTTTATTTTAAAATGGAAAATGAAATTTCTCAGTCTGAATTAGGAATATATAATTTTTATAATGGGATTATTGAATTAGTAGAAGGTAATTATAATAAAGCTTATGATTTTTTCAGAACTGCTAAAATGTCCAGAGAAACGAAAAAATATATTATTTTAACAAAATTATTACAGTCAAATTTTCAAATTGATGTTGAATATGATAAAAGATTAGAAAAATACTTTAAATTAGTTAAAATAATTAAACAAGCAGATATGAATAAATTTTTAAATTTTGTAAATGAAAATAAAGAATTTTTTATGTTAGAGAAATTGTTTTTTATTGTAATGAGATTATCTCATAATGTAATTCAAGAAAAAATTAGATGTGCAAGTTTGATATATTCTAAAATTTCATTTACAGATCTTAGTTTTAAACTCGATATGTATGTTGATGATTTAGAATATATTTTGAAAAAAAGTATAAAGAATGGATTAATTACAGGATATGTTAAAAATCAGACATATTATAATAATGAACAAACTAAGTCAATTAAAAAACAAAATAAACTTCAATTCGCTGATTTATTGAATATTAATAATAAAATTAAAGGAGAATTGAAATATCCTAAGAATGAAGTACCTTGTTATGGAAATGTTAGAAAATAAAACTTATTACATTTATCTTTTGTTTTTCTTTATTTTTTAAATTGTTCAATTATAAAACTTTTGTTTATAAAAACATCATTTATATCAACTGAATTAGATTTATTAATAAAATTTTTGTATTCTGTTGTGGATAAAATTTTTTTTTAATTTTAGAATCAGTATCTTGATTTGTAAGTTCATATGCTTCTAAATGTTTTAAGATTTTCTCTAATAGTTTTGGATCGTCAAAAATTTTATTTAACATTATGTTAGGGTAATTCTATAGAAAAATACACTTTACTTTTGTTATTTACAACATTTTCAAATTAACTTTGATTTTCTTGTCATATGAAAAAACATTTAAATATATGTTTTATGAAACGTAATTTTTTTTAAAAAATGCTTATAAATTGAATTTTTCAATAAAAATTATTTAAAAATGATGGTAACATAAAAAATTTAAAGTATTTCTATTGCTTTAATATAGCATTTTTTAGATTTTTAAAAATGTTTTTTAGTTGTATTAAAAAATAAAAATATTAATTTAATTTAAGATATAAAAATAAGAAAATAACATATCTTTTCTATTAAATTAATTATCACAAAATTTTAATATAAATTTGTAATTTGTTTTAAATTCAAAATATTATGAAAATTTGTCAATCATTATTATAAATCTTTTTTTAATTTTTGATGAATAAATATACTTTAATTATATTTTTTTGTTGTTTACTCTTTTTATTAAATAAAATATGTAGTATTTTTAATTTTTTTAACACGTATAAAATTAATTACATTATTAAAAATTTTTATAAAATATTTTTAAATAAATATATATATATATGATCACTAAGTTTATATTTTGAATAATTTTAAAAATATATAAATTTTTTGATTATTATTACCCTTACAATGTCAGAAATTTTTAAATTCCAAGAAAATACCATCGACAGAAAGGATATTAAAGTTGGACATTACTTAAAAATTGTCGAAAATGATGGAACTGTTAAGTTTACTTGTGTAACTGATGTTGGCGCAGTTAAAACAGGTAAACATGGATCTGCAAAAACTACCGTAGAAGCAAAAGATGTTAATACTGGAAATTCTAGGAATTTAATTCTTGTAGCTAACGATAGAGCCACAATAGTTAAAATGATAAAAGTTAATGTTAAATTATTTGATTTTATTGATGATACTATGAGTATAAGAGATGATAAAAATAATTGCATAGAAATTAATGTTAAAGATTCTATGTCAGCAGAAGATAAATCTAAAATAAATGAAATTGTTTCATCAAACGAAGCTGCAGATGAATTTGATTTAACTATCAGAGCGCTTCCAGGGTTTTATAAATTAGATTCAATTAAGCCAGTTTTTAATTAAAAATTTTTGAAATTTTGATTTGTTTTGTTGTTTTGGTCATTAAAATATCTTACAAATGTTTAATAAATTGTTACTATTTTAACTGTTAATATAAATAAAATGTTTAAATATAAATATAACGTTTATTTGCTTTTTTTATAAATAAAAACATAGTTTTTTGTATATAAGTATTAAAAGATATCAATATAAAACATTTTATTTTTTCAAAAAAATATAAAGTTTTTTTTAGTTTTTATTATTTATAATTTCCAGAAAAATATATATTGTAATAATTTTATACAAAAAAATAGATGAAATACATTAATTAATTTTGTAAAGTAGTATTTGTCTATTTTAACTATAAAATATATTTGTATTTATTTTTTTCAGCAAAATTATTTTAAATATTAACTTTTTTAAAAAATAAATATAAGTAAAATTTTCATTTAAAAATATAAATAATTTATATTATTTTTAAGACGTAATATTGAAATTTTAAAAATCAAATGTATTGGTTGTTTTAAAAATTTATTTTTTGAAAAAGAAGAATATTATTTTGTGTAAATGTAAAACATTACTTATTAATTAAATTATATTAATAAAAATTTGAATTTTATAATGTAATATATTATATTACATTTTCATTATGAAAAAGAATTTAAAAAATTTAACAATATATATTTGATATAATCGTTTTCTTAATATTTACATGAAAATATTTGAAAAAATAATTTTAGGTACAAAATTCTACATGTTTTTTTTTATTGTAGAAGTATATTTATATAAATTTTTCTTTTTTTAAAATATTTAAATACTGATACTTAAATATAAATAATTATATAAACATAATATAAAGCAGTTTTATACAATTAAAGTACAAATAGTAAAAAATTTAATATATTTTCAAAAATTATGTTTTTTGTAGCATACAGGATATTATATTGACACTTTAAATCATTGTTGTTATTTTATATTATAAATCTTTAATATTTTTTTCAGCGAAATTTTGTTTACTATTCATAACCGATTTATTTTCAAACTTTTTAACTAAATCTGAAAATCCTCCTACAAATTCTTGATCAATAAATATTTTAGGATATGTTTTGTGTTTGTATATTTTTGTTATTTCATCTGACAATGTAGTATATTGTTTATAATCAAATTCTTTAAATTTAATATTTCGTTTATTCAAAAAATCTTTTGCATTTTCACAAAATGGACATTCTGGCTTTGAGACCATAAATGTTTTGTAGATGTTTAAGATATTTGATAAATTATCCAAGGGCATATTAATAAAATTTTTGAATATATAAATATATTAACACCAATAAAAATTTATTATTATTAAATGATGATTAGGTAAATATATATTTGTAAGATAATAAACATTATTCTGTTAAAAAAAATAAATATAGTATTTAGATTCAAAATTTAATAAAAAATTTCCTTGTTTTAATAAATAATTGTGATAAATAAATAAACGTATCAAAATAATGATATATTTAATAAAACACATAAACTTTTTTAATAAGTAGTTAGGAAAAATTATATAAGATATTTTATATATATTTATAAAAAAAATTTATTAATGTATTTAAAAAATATTGTAAAAGTAAAATGATAATAATTTTATTTAAATAAATAAAGTAAATAATTTTAAAATAGTTAATAAAAAAACTTTTTTTGATAAAAACAAATTTATTGTTCATTAAAATGTTTCTTCAATTCATCACTTCCACCAATAAATTTACCATCAATAAAAATCTGAGGAAATGTTGAATGAGAATACTCTTTTCTTATGTCATCTGATAAAAGTTCATTTTCCACACAATTATATTCTTCATATTTTATTTTATGACGATTTAATACTTCACGTGCTTCTTCACAACGAGTGCAACTAGGTGCAGTTACAATAAATGTTTTATGATTTTTTAATACTTCAGATAGGGGTAAGCTAGACATAAAATTTAAAAAATTTTTAAATATATATTTATAGAAACAAATAAAAACTATCTTTAATTTTATATGTCATAATTACATAAAAATGTTTTAAAATTAGTGTATATTCATAAATTAAATTTATTTGTAAAACTTATAGAAGAAACAATATTTTTACATTTTTTTTATATAAACATAAACAAAATGGTTTAACCTTAAAATAAGAATTTTAGTTAGATATGATTTAATAATTTTATTTTAAATTAATTAGTAAATTTTTTTTATCGTTTTTGTCTGTTGTTATAATTTATGGTTAAATTAAATATTTTATTAAAAATATAAACAAAAAATAGTATTGAATTTTCATAGTTTTAAATCAAAACTATTAGTTTAAGAAAATTGAAAAATGTTTAAATGATTAAACAGATGATGCTTAATTTCATAAATGTATAGTAAATAAATTTTATTTTATAAAATCATTTAAGATTTTGAATATAATTTTTTTTAACGAAATAGTTTAAATAAAACTAAAAAAGATGTTTCAAAAAATTATTAAAAACTTTTTTAAAAAATTTATTTAATATTTAAAATTATTTTAAATGTATTTTTTTTACACAATATTATATATCTTATATTTTATTACAAATATAATTATAATTTTTATATTTAATTTTATATTTTTTATTATAAAATATTAGAAAAAATGATTAAATCGTTAAATTTATTTTTTTTAATTAAGCTTTTAAAAAAATTTTAATTCTTTTTAATAATCACGGCAATTGTAAATATGCTTAAATAAATTTATTTTTAAAAAAGTATTTGCATAAAACATGAAAGAAAATTTTTGTTTAAACATAAAATATAAAACCATATACATTTTTATTAATTTTTATAAAATACGATATATAATGATCAAAAAAAAAGTTTCTTTTTATGATTTACCTATTAAATTTATACAAAGTACTTTTATATATAAAATCATAGATAAGTATTTATTAGTATCGACTAAAAAAATGAAAAATTTAAAATACATAGATATAATACCAAATGTAACATACACTTTAAAAAAAAATTATTTTATGGTGAAAAATTTTAAATTTAAAAATACATTGAAAAAATGTAGGATAACATCATACATAAAAAAGTACAATTTTAAGGAATATTACAATTTAAAACAAAAAAGAATACAATTTTATTTTAAATATAATAAAACATCTAAATATAAAATGATAGAAATATGTTTTTCAAGTCAATCTGAAGAAAGCAAATTGACTGTATCACCTCATGAAGTTATTTTTAATATACATAACATAGAAGGATATGAAGATATTTTTATGATGTTAAAAAGCAAGTACGATATATGTGAAATTAATGAAGATAATAATTTCGTTTATAAAATTGATAATTATAATGCTGTATTTAGAGACTAAATTGTTGTTATATTGTGTTTATTAGAAAATAAAAATCAAAATATAATCAAACAAAAATGTTTATGATTTATCAAAATTAATCTAGTAAAAAAAATTATTATACAATAAATCATAAATATCATAAGGAACAAATTATGTATTTATATTAGTATTAATCAAAGTAAAACTCTTAAATAATAATAAATATTGATTTTTTATTAAAGTTTTAGTATAATATTTATTTTAATGTAAAATGAGAATTATTAAATTGTTTGTATGTTTTAGATTTTTCCAAATGTTTTAAGTTAAATTTAAGGTTAAATTTTATTAATTAATTTAAATACAATATAAAAACAATATAATTTTAGTAAATGTTAAAATAAAAACTTTCAAAATTAATTTAAAATTTATTTTATTGGCAAATTTAAAACGCAAAAATCATTTGAACTTTAAATTTACATTATTCAAATCAAGTCAACTTTAAAATAATATTTGATTTTTGCAGTAACAATACATAAATTTACTAAATAATTATAAAAAATTAATCCAAACCCTCAATATTATGGGCAAAAAATCAACATTTATTTTACTTGGTATAACTGCTGCTATTATATCTTATTGCATTTATAAAAAGAAACAAAAATCATTTAAATCAATAGCTGATAAATATTATAATAATAAAGATTATTCTAATGCTATATATTATTATCTTCTATATCTAAATCATGCTCAGGATCGTAATAGTTTATTAGACATATATAATAAATTAAGTTATTGTTACATTAAACTAAAACAATATAATCAATCTTTGAACTATCTAAATTTATCTCTTAATTTAAATTTAAATCCAACTACACTTAAATGGAGATTTGAATGTTATAAAAAATTGGATATGAAAAATGAATTATGTAAAGATTTATTTTTGTATAGTCGCATAATAAATGATCAAGAAGAAATAAATAAAATAAAAGACCAAGCAGATATTTTAATAAAAGAAATAAGTACTGAAAAATGTTCATCGTATTTACTTGAAAATGAGTTATTTGTAGATTTTGAAGAATATGAATATATATTTGAACCATTTATTAGCTTGGTAGAAGAATATAAAGATAATGAAATTATACATATTTTAGTAAAAAAGGATTATAAAGAATTACACAATTTTTTGTTCAATAAGAATAATATAGAAAATATAAACAAAGATGATATTAACGAATTAAAAAATGAATGTGATGAAATAAAAAATTTATTTAAATCCATGATATTATTTTACAAAGGATTTATTGAAGAATCTATTTCATTAATACAAAATTCTAGTTTTAAATATTCTAAAATTATAAGAAGATTTTTCTTAAATAGTCAAAAAAACGAAAAAACATTATTTTGTGGAGGGGATAACGTTGAAGGAGATAATTGTACCATCGATTATTTTATGTATAAAATTACTAAAGATATAAAATATATTATAAAATACAAATATAATTTTATTTATCCTCAGTTAATTCTTCACTATTTAAATTTAGAGGAATATAATAAGATAGAAGAAATAATCAATACAGTTGATTATTCTTCATATATTCCTCTCATAATTCTTATTGGCGAATATAAAATTAAAAGATATCAAACTTTAATTAAAACAACGATTGAAAACCCAAGGATTGATTTAATAAAAGCTTTATTTTACATAGAAATCAACAAAAAAGATGTTTCTATCAATATACTAAAAAATAGCATTCAAACATATCCTACTTTTTTTAAATCTTATCTGTACCTTGGGAATTTATTAATGGAAGATTTAGATGAATGCGAAAACATGTTTAAAAAGGGTCTTCAATATTGTAATACATATAATGAACTATTGGTATGCAATCAAGCATTAATGTTCGTGGAAATTGAGAGACATATTAAGTTATATGATAAATAAATTTACTTGATATTTTTTTTATTTTATGCATATTATAATATTTAAAATATTCATTAAAAATATAAGTAATATGTTGTTATTTAAAATAAATGTTTTTTTTGGACATTTATTATATAATATACATATTAATTTTTTTATTATATTTAATAAAATTTTAGGTTTATTTAAATTAAAGGAATTTAAAGTTTTTTTAAGTTAATTCATATTTTTTTATATAGTTTTTAAATGCAAAATGCTTTCATAAAATTTTAAATTAAATTTAAAATAATTTAAAAAGTTTAATGTTATAAAAATTGTTTTTTATAGTTATAATTATTTATAACTAAAAAATATATTAAATCTAAAATGGTTGAAAAAATTTACAAAATTACATTAAATTTAAAAAATTATATAATATATATATAAAATAATTTAAATTTATTCAACAAATATAGTATTAAAAACATTATACATTTCTAAAAATTATGATTTTTGTTAGATTTAATATTAAATTTTCAAAATAAACCTATAAATCTTTTTAAAAACATAAATTAACTTCAAAACAATTAATTTAAACAATATAACATTGTTTTACTATAAAAAATAGTTTTCTTTTTAAAAATTCAAAGTTATATAATATCTATTAAATTTAATTTTTTACTCAAAAGTTAGTAAAATTAAATATTTTACTTTTTATTATTTTAAAAAAACAAAAAGTTTATGTATGCGTCAAATTGATTTCAAATTTTTTTATTATCTAAAATAATTAATTCTTTTTAACAACTTTTATTTTTAACTTTTTGTTTACGTTTTTAAAAATAAAAAATTATAAAAATAAATTTAATTTTTTATATGAATAAAAAAATCCAAATGCTAAAAATTAATTTACATATAAATATAATAAAGTTTTAAAAACCATTTTTACTCAGAAATTATTTATTTTTATTTTAAAAATCATAATAGAAGTTATTTAAAAAAAAATAAGTTAATATCCCTTCTGCATATGAAAATTTTAATAACAGGTAAGTGAAATTATATTTAATTTAGGATGTGGAGGTACAGGAATTGAAATACTCAAACTTTTAATTAATACTGATAATTCTTTGGAAATAACAGTTTTAGATATTGATAAAATTGAATTAACCAATTTAAACAGATTATTTTCTTTCCAAAATAAAGATATTGGTAAATTTAAATCCAAACAATTAAAAAATATTTATCCGAATTTAAAATATATAATACTTGATATAAATAAATTAAAAATAGAACTACTTAATATATATGATGTTATAATTATTGCTGTAGATAATCTCCAAGCAAGATTTCATTTAAATTATTTATTTAAATTTAGTAAGTGTAAAAAATTAATAGACTGTGGTGTCTTTTTAAATATGTGTAGTGTTTTTAGTATTACAAAAGATAGTTATTGTTTATATTGTGTCAAAGAACTTTATAATCACACATTAGATGTGAATGTATCATGTACTAAATCTCAAATACTGGAAATATTACCATCTACGTGCTATATTAATTCAATTTGTGCATCATTAGTTGCTTGGATTATTAAGAATAATAAGTATAATTACATATATTACAATGGAGTAGATAATATATACATAAAAAAAATGTTTTTACAAAAAAATATGTTTTGTATACTATGTAATATATAATTAAAATATTTTTATTTGATTAAAAAACAAGTAATTAAAATTTT
Organism: Vairimorpha apis BRL 01; assembly: GCA_000447185.1. NCBI lineage: Eukaryota > Fungi > Microsporidia > Nosematidae > Vairimorpha > Vairimorpha apis. The sequence continues at coordinate 15,258 of KE647309.1, read as the reverse complement.
TTTATAAGGCTGACAAATTTATCTATAAACAAAAATGTTTGATTCATTTTGCGATTTTAATTACTATATTGTTCAGAATCTATCCAAGCAGAATATATATCAATAGGATTTGTGAGATTATTTGCTTCACATCTAAACTGTGCTTCGCATATTGTACAAAATGCGTATCCTTTTGATTGATTTTTTATTACCTTACAATGTACAACTGCTTCCTGATTACATTTAGGACATGCAAATCTTTTTTCAAGTGGTTGAATTTTCTTTATTTTTTTGATTTTTGTTCTTCTTACTTTTTTTCGTCCCATGGGGATAAAAATAGTTTTAAACATATATATGCATATAAACATTCCATTTTTGTACATTGGATTGTATATTTATTAGATACCATGCAAAATACAGAAAGAAGCTAGAAATTTCAAACCAAATCGAATCATACGTTCAATCAGTAATTCTTAAGAAAACTCTAGCGAGTGTGCATACATATATATAAATTAGACTTTAATTAATTAATTTTTTTTAAATTTAATTGTTACGTATTTATTAAAAAGTGAAGTGATTATTTTTTAGAAGTTAATAAAAAAAATTTATGTTAATATATAAAATATACTGTTGTAAGACAAAAACCTTAATTAATTTTTTTAAAAACATTAAAAAATTATTTTTAAAAAAATCGTTTTTTTGTTTTTAAAATACTTTTTTAAAATTTAAGTCAATTTTTATAGTTAATATCATAGTTTGACAAATTTAATAAAAAAATAATAACGATTTAAATAAAAATAAATGTAAGATCAAAAATTATATATCTCAAATATAAATATTTTTATCCCTGTTATGTTTAGAGAAGATGGTAGAAAAAAAGATGAAATTAAACAAATAATCATAAAAAACCTAAATTCTTATACATATTTAAAACAAGGAAACACCCATGTAAGGGTAAAGTCAGATGGACCAAAGGAAGGCAATAAATTAAATATAAGCATGGTTTTTTCAAAATCAAGTCGCCAGGAACAAATAAATGAAAAGAGAATCTTTGAATTAGAAACAGAAATATATAATATTTTTAATAATATAATTCTAACTGATAATAATATTGACATAGAGATAGAAGTAATACAAGAAGATGGATCTTTAATTAGTACAATAGTTAATTGTGTTACACTTAATTTGTGTTATATAGGTGTTCCTCTTATAGATTTTCCTTGTTCAATCACTTATTCACGGTTTCAAGATTTGACCCTATGCGAAGAACAAGGAAGAAATTTTTTCATTAATGTTGTTTGGCTTATGAACAGAGAAAAAATTGTTTATTTTAAAAGTTTAGGCAGAGTAACACAAGAAGTTTTACAAAAAATTAATGAAGAAGGATTTTTAGGCTGTAAAAAGATATATCAACAATTGAAATCTTTTTTGATATCTATATAAATAATAAGTTATTGTATAAAATAGAATAAAGGCATAATTTTATTTTTAAAATATGTTGTCTCAGTTAATATTTTAATTGATATTTGTGATAAATGCAAAAAATTACAATATATTATTTAATTATTGTGTTATTTTTGATTTTTTTAAATGAATTAAAAGTTACTATAAAACATTTTATTAAATTTTATTTTTGTATATTTTAAATAATTATTTTTAATAGTTCATTTAATCTTTAGTTTTATAATGTAAGTTAAACGTATGAACTATTATATATTAAAAATATTTATAATCCTATTGTATAGAATTCAGAATGTTATGTATCTTTTCAATAAAAACTTTATTGTTAATAAAAAAACTTTAACTTTTATTTAAAAATATAATATTTTAGTAAAAATGCTTATGAAAATATAAAAATTCAATGTTTGAATATTTTTAATATTATATTTACGTTAAAATACAAATTTTTTATGTTTAGTAATTTTTTTTTCTAAACAGTTAATTTTTGTAATGTATTTACTTTTACAAGCATTATTTTTGTCTTTATGAGAATATATTGAAAAGTAATTTACTTTATGTTTATATACAATTTTATATTAAATTTATAAAAATTTACAAATATTAAAAAATAACAGTTATTTAATAAAAAGTAAAATATATTTTTCTTGAAATAATATGTTTTATTTTTTTTATAATTAACTAATCATAAAAGTAAAACAATACAATTATTTCCATATATTTTAAAAATTAAAATTCTCAAAAAAAAACATTAAAAAAATTTATTCATTAGCTTGCACAGAAGTAATAATAGATTCTTCAATATTTTCTTTTTATAAACAAATCAATATCAATAGGAGTGTTATTATCAACAGCTTCTTTATATTTTTTATTTAAGTAAATAACAGAATATATCCATATTAAAACAAATCCAAAAATTACAGCTGCTGCTATAGGAGCACATTTTCTTATATCTCTAGTTTGAAATAAATAACCCATGATCCAGACAAATAAAGATCCGAGTGATTTTCCCAACTTACCAAAAACACCGTCAAAAATACCTTTATACCTGGCTCTTAACATTGAATCGATTAACATTGAAATGCTTTCTTTAGAAATATCAAATGATGCATATTTAGCGACTTTCATGAGAGCTACAGCTATAACACCCAACCAATTTTCTAGTTTTATTAATGTATTGCCTTGAGATGCACATAATCCAGTTAAGAAAAAATTTTTGTCATTGTTAGTTCCTGGATAATTATAAAATGCCAGACCAAAAACTGTAATAAGTGAAAATAATGTAATAAGAGGACATACTATTGCAACATATATCCAACCTCGTGTTTGAATAAGTTTTGGAAATGGTGATAAGAGAAGAACCATTACTAAAACAGATGCAATTTGTTGCTCTCTTGAAGAAAAATCCATTGCGTAATCTTTTGTTGGAATTCCTTCAAGTTCAGCTCCTTTAGTTAAACCATTTTTAAACGTTGATTCTATTAAATTGGTTGAAATACCATAAAACATTACAATAAGTGAAATATTTAAGAGAAGTTTTGAAGCCATCATTTCTGATAAACCTTCCGAAAAACTTACTTTGACTTTAGGTCCTTTCTTTTTAACATCTTTTTTTATAAAAATTTGTTTGCATGTAACATAATTTTCCAAATAGTATTTAAGAGCGTATATTCCTAAAATTAGCATACCTGCAAAAATAAAGAAACCATTATAAATCCATTCAGCCTGTGCAAATGTCAATTTAGACCTTTGGTCTTTAAAGTAACCTGTTAAAAGTCCAGAAAATAAAAGAGCAATATTAGATGAAACATAAAATAATGGGACAAATCTCGCCGACTGACCAGGCGTTGTCAAACTATTTGAGAAAGTTAAAAAAAATATGATAATACTAAATTTCCAAACATTTCAGATAATACATATAAGAACGATGATGTCCATTCATTAAAAACCAAAGCAACAGATAATAAACTATCTAAACCTTTAACAACACACTTTCCATCAGCAAAAATATCTTTAAAAAAGAATGAATTTAGTTGTACTTTATCTGAGAAAGGTAGCAAAACACCTCCTGTTAGTATAAACAAAACACTAAAAATCATTAAACAAGCGTCAAATATTTTAGTAAATGGATGTATACACGTGAATTTTTGAATAAATCCCACACAAACAACTGTTACAGGTAAAATTATGAATGTTTTTATAAAATTAATTGAGAGTGGCATTTGTCTGGACAAAACAGCAGCATCCTTAAAAACTCTTGCTACTGAATAAATAAACGAAATAATAAAAAATTTCAATGTTAATATCCAAAACATTTTCCTTTCTGCTTTTGCAATTCTGAATAATGACAAAATACCAGTACCGGAATTAGCTTCTTCTTCAATTTCGTCTTCGGTAGGCAAATTAATAGATTGAAATTTTGGTTTTTCTATTGAAGTTGACATAAGGGGTACAAGATCATTAACATTTATTTGAATTAATTAATTAAGTTTAATTATTATTAAATTATTTAATTATAATAAGATCTAAATTATGTTGTTTACGATAAAATATAATTTTTTTTATTATATTATATAATGTATTACTTTTTCAATTTTATTGAATTAAATTTTTTTTAATAAATAAAATAAATTAAACATATATATATTTAATTTTCTTCATACTATTATTATAAAAATTTTATTATAAATTATTCTGTTTTTAAATTTTCGTACTACTTTTATAATTACTTATAGATTTTAAAATAAATAAAATTATTTGTTTATGTTAAATATAAATAATTATTAAATATTAAAAATAATTTTTTATGTCAAATATTTTTATTTAAAATTAATTATTCTGTCATATATAATATCAATTGAAATATAAAAATTTATGAAATTTAAAAAAAACTAACATGATAAAAATTTATCTTACAATGAAATAAAAAATTTTGTATGTGAAGATTATTTATTTTGAATTTTATGTAAATTTCTATAATAATTATATTGTCTTAAGTATTTTTTATCTTTTTTATCAAGAATGATAATTTTAGAATATTTTAATATCTTGTTTGATGTTTACAGTTTAAAAAATTTATAATATAATATATCAAAAGCAAATAAAGAATGTTGAAAAAAATTACAACATTTATAAAAATGCTAATCAATCTAAATTGTTTAACAATAAATACAATTCTTTTAGTTAATTAAGTTTAAGTTTTTAAATAAAAAACAAAAAATGTTTTTTAACATTTTTTTACAATGTAAATTTTAAGTAGAGATTATTTTTATTAATAATAATATATGCGAGAAAATTATTTTAAAAAATAGCATTAACTATAATTTATCTTTAAATTTTATAAAAATAATCTTGGTTATAATTAAATAAATTTTATTATTTAAAAAAACATTTTACTAAGTTTAAATTCTATGTAAAAATATAATACCATATGTATATATGCTAAAATATTGTAAATAAAGATATTTTATTGATTTTAAAAAATATATAAATAATACAATTTATATTAAACATTAAAATTTAAATTATTTTTAATAATTGTATGTTAAACATATATAATATTAATCAAATTTAAAACTAATAAAAAAAAATTTAAATAATAATATTTAATGTCAAAACCAATATTTATAATTTAAAATGTAAATCTTTTTTATTGATATGTAATTTTTTAAAAAAGACAAATTTATAAATTTTTAAAGTAAATGAATAATTAAAATTGTTTTGTATAAATTGAATTAGTCAATAAAAATAAATATTTAAATTGAAACTGTTATTGATAAAAATTAAAAATATTTCTTTGTTATAAAAAATACATCATAATATTAATCAAAGTATTAAATTATTTAATTATTGCTTAAAGATTATTTATTTAAATTATTTGAAATTTACTTGCACTGATCAAAAAATATATTATAATCAAAAAATTATCAAATTAAAAAAGTTATATCTTTCAAATTAAAAATAATACTAGCAAATAAATATTTTAATTAATTTTATGAGTTAATATCAAATTTTTAAATTTAGTATATCTTTCTACGTCATTTACAAAAATTAAAGATTATATTTTGATTTTTTTTGTAAACATAATATAAAATCTGAAAAATGCAACAATATACAAATTTTTTCATTTTTTAAATTTAATAAAAAAAACTTAACTTTTATGCAATTATTCATAGATAATAAATAATAAATTTGTATAATATATAATAAAAAAACAAGATATTTATAAACAAAAATAAAAATATCATATGTTAGGAAAACTTAAATTATTAATATCAAAATTATAACTGATAGTGTAGTTTTTTTGTTATTTATGACCTTATTTTTTTTAAACTAAAATTTTTATATTTTTTAAATAAATTAGAATTTTAATATAAAAGTAGATTTTATAATTAGTAAAAAATAATATTAGATTCAAATTTATAAGTGATATATGATAAATTGTATTATAGAAAAATATCATATTTTTATCAAAATTGAACATCTATTTAATTAAATTAACAGAAGGCAAAATATCACTTTTTTATTGGTTAAAAAAATGTTTAATTTTATACTAACCAAATAACTTTATTTTAATTTTTTAATAATAGCTATTTCTAATAATTAATAGATTTAAATTTACATAAATATCAATTTAATAATTATTTATAAAAATAATACATATAAAATTTAAAATATAAAAACTGTTTTATAATTATGTAATTAAACTGGTTCTATTTTGTTTGACAATAATATAAAAATTCTTAACTAAATTTTTATACATTTTTTAATATTATTTTATATATTTAATTAAATTATATTATTTCAAATATATATAATATTGATAATACAACTAACTAAAGGAAAATTTATAATTATTAATTCTATTTATTTTCAAAAATTAATTAATTAATCATATGTACATATTTCTGATGTATTTAAAATTTGTATTATTTTATTATGATAATTTTTATTATGTTATAATAAGATAAAGATAACAATAAACACTTTATAAAATTTTTCTGAAAAATAAATTTACTAACAACTCTAACAATTAGAAAAGTAAAATTTGAATTTAATGCTTAATATTAAATAAATAATTTATATATTAAATTAGAAAGTAAATGTATGTATATTTTATTTTACAACTAAAATTTTGATTTTAACTTTTAACAATTAAATAAATTTTTATTAAATAATTTGTTTGTTTTTGTTTATGTTTTTTCTTTTATAATTTAACACTAAAAAAACTTTAAATAGCATTTAAAGATCACATCATTATAACATTTAATAATTGTTAAATAGTTTTAGCAAATTTTAATATTTTAAAATAAAGTAATTAAATATTGAAAAAATTATTTAATATTTTTTCAAATAAATTAAAAAAATAAACAATTTTATATTATAAATATTTTGATTTAATATATGTTTAAAAGTAAAATTTTTAATTATATTTTTACGTGTAATTTACAGAAAATATATTATGTTGTAGGCAGACATAAAGCTGTCTGTTTCAGGTTAGGTTTTAGATCAGAAACCTACGTGTTGATGTGAAACAATCAACACCATTTATCTATAAAAAAGAAAACCTTTGTCAACCATATGTTTAGTCCAAATGACAACAACATATTATATTTCATAAAAAAATTTAGTCAAATTTTGGCTAAATTAATAAACATAATTTTTTTTGTGTATTTTAAAAATTAATAAAAAATGAACTAATCAAAAAATATTATACAATGTTTTAAAGTACAACATATGTATTCTTGAAAAGTCTGTTTATAAAAAATATAGATAAATTTTTTTATTATTGTTTTAAACATTTTTTTACAAATTATACATATTAAAACTTATATATTAAATAGTTGCAAATGTATATCGCATGCTTTATAAATTGTATCTAATATTTAAAAAATATTAAATTTTCTAGTTTAAATTAATAAAGAAAAATAAAAAATTAAATAAAATAAAATGATATATTTTGAAATTATTTATAATATTACTTTAACGATAATATTAAAATACTATAAATTATTTTATAAAAATTTAATTAAATTTTTTATGTTTATATTATTTATTTAAAGAATGTAATAAAAATTTAATTTTATTATGTAATATAAACAATTAAAAATATTTTAGATTTAATTAATTAAAGTGATCTTAAACACTGAAGATTATCATATAATTTTTTATCTATTTCTTTGAATAAAAGTGGACGATCTGCGAATAAATAAATTATAGAAAGATATGAAGCAGAAAATACTATTGTCCAAATAAAATAAAAGAGTAATGGAATTGCACTTATAATTAGTACATTTAAAATTTTTTCAGAAATTTTATCCATAAGTAAAATTGATACTATTACACAACAAACAGATGTTATCATAAACATGAAAAACAACATAAAATTAATAACAATTGTTCCTGTAAATGGTTTTATATCACCTTTCTGTAAAAGTTCAAATGAATTTTTCATCGACTTAACATAACCTGTACCGTGAATTGCAATATAAGGTAGAGTTATTTCGTTTGCCATTTTAATAAAATTTTGCATAATACTAAGCAATATTGAAGTTATACACAGCAAAATTCTCTTAAATGCATTACTTTTTCTTTCTCTATCATTTTCATCTCTTTCATCGTTAACAATAAATCTAAGCGTTTCTATAATTGCTATTAAAAGTCCAGCAAATGATATTGAACCAAAAGCACAAAATGAATTTTTTAAAGATTTATAAAATATAGTAAAATTAGAATCTTCTGATTCTATCAAATGAAATGCAATTAAGCTAGTAATATATACCTTATAAAAGTAAATTATATTTGTAACTGACCAATAAAAATTAAAAATAATAATGTTAAAATTAAAGATTTGTTGTCTATTTTTAACAAAAAAGACATTCCAAAAAGGATAAATTGTAGACATAAAAAAACAAAACAAATAATAACACTAATTGTTACAGAAAATAAGCGCGAAATTAGAATACTTACTGCTGATTTGATTATTGAACTTATTAAAGATAAAGTTTTCCAATATTTAATAATGAAAAATGCCCAAAACAATATTGCTAAAATTGAAGCTATTATAGAAGATGAAGTTAGATTGGTTAGAAATAATTTAAATAATAAAATTAGTGGGTATAAAATTATAGTAAATTTTAAATAAAATTCCGGTAAAAATCTTAAGCAAAAAAAATTAAGAAATAAAAACACACATACTATTATAAAACTACTAATAAATAATTTATATTCTTCAAATGTAAAATTAATATTAATTTTTTTTCTTTTATATTAATGATTGTAAAATATGTACATCCTATAGTTACAATCAAATAAAGAATAAATGCCCAAGCATCATGAAATTTTCTTTTATCATTTATACTTATTGTAGAATGCATATTTGTAATTAACCCCATGCTCCTTTTTTATTTTAAAATAAAAAATTTCGTTATTAAATTTAATTTAAAATGTCAAAGATTTATATTTTAGTAATAAAATATAGTTTAAAATATATTGTTTTTAATTTATACAATAAATGAAAGTGAACTATGGTGTGTTTAATTAAAAATGATTTTGAATTTAAATTTTTGTTTTGCACTAAAAAATATTATATCTTTGAATATTTAGATTAAATTTATCAAATGAATTTTTTTTATTTTTGATAATTTTTATTTTGAAATAAAGATCAATAGTAATTATTAAAATATAAAAAAAATCAATAGAACAATACAAAAAAAAAGTACAAAAACTGTATTTTTCGAAAAAATTGAGTTTTTACTTTAAAGACTCTTTAAATGTTAAAATATTTATTATAATAAACAAAATATAAATCTTAATTAAAAAATATGTTTTTATTAAAGCAGTATTAAAAATTTATATAATAATTTAATATAAAGCAGTAATATATTATTAATAAAATGAGAGAAATATTATTTGATTTGATTAGATTATTAGGTATAGAATATTAATAATGTCATTTTTTTAAATATAATTTTATTTTTATTATAATTTGTAAAAAAATCAAAAACATCACAATTTAAAAATATTGACATATCAAAATAGTTAAAATCGAGCCAATGAAATATTATGCAAATATATTAATAAATATAATAACAATAAAAAAAGATTTTTTACAAATTTATTATAAAAAATATTTTGTAATATATGTAAATTACTATTTTTTAATTTTTTTAAAATAGACTTAAATATTTTATTTAATGAAATTATATTTAAATTTTTTTAGTAAAAATAAGAATTTAATAAAGAGTAAGAAACATTTGTTATATATTCAACAAATAATATTAATAAAGAATTTAACTTTGGAATAGAACGATTATAAAGAAAAATTAAAAAAATAACAAACTAGATATCTTTATATTTATTAAATGACAAGTTGTCATTAATTATATTAATTAAGTCATTTTATTAATGACTTACAACAATTTAGTTCATTTTTTTAGAAAATATTTGCATTTTGCAAATAAATTATAATTGTTACATAGATTAATGACTAAAAAAATATTTTATGTGATAGCATAAAAAATATATGGTTAAAACTTTTTAAAAATAGATATAAATCCAACATCATTGACTTAATAGGAATGTAAATTCATTTAAAACTCTTAATAAGAACTTTGGATACATTTCAATGAATTACAGAATATAAACATGATAGTGAAAACGAGAAGAAATATCAGTAAATTAATTTTGGTACAAAGCGGATAATATCATTAATAAATAGAAAAATTATACTATGTCAAAAATTTATCTAAATTTTTTTACTTAATGATCATAAAGATTTTTAAATAAAATAAAAAAATTTAATCAAAAAATAAAATGTTCATTTTATTCATATTTGTTAAATTTTTTTGCACTAAATATATCTTTATTCAATTGAAAGAATTAAAATCATATAAAATTTTACGTATTTTTTGCAACAAAACATTAAATATTTTAAATATGCATTTATTTATTTTTAATAATTTTATAGAACAAATATATAAAATAAATTTTTAAATTTATTAAAAGGATACTTATTAATTTTTGAAATTTATTTATTAATTTAGGGTATGGAAACAGTTATTGTTTATGTATTTTCATGTATAGGTGTAATTTTAGTAATTGTCATTTTATTAAATATTTACAAAATGCTTTACAGCAATTTAACAGAACAAGAAGTTTATGATTTGATGGTTAACAGAACAAACAATAATAAAATAGACAATAAATTATTTAAAAAAAAGAAAAACATTTTAGAAACTATTTAAAAAGATTAAATTATTTTACAAAAAATTCATATACTATTAATATTAATCAAGAACATTTAATTACTGATTCTGTGAAACAATTAAACGAAATTTTAAATGAACAATTCATTAATAGTAAATTATTTATAAACGTTAAAGATAAAAATAACATAGATACAAACAAAAATATTGAAGAATGGATTAAACTTGTAGTTCTAGACATTTTAGATCCAATATATGGTATATTTACATTTTCATCAGGATGTAGATCTAAGATTAAACCATTTTACGGTAGCATGATTGTAAATAATCATTTGTCATATTTTTACTTTTTAGGTAAAATTTTAGCAATGATACTGATTGAAAATTACAAAATATGGATACCTCTTGAAAGATCAGTTTATAATTTTTTACTTGGTTATGAGACAACATTAGAAGATGTAAAAATTATTGACGAGGATTTTTATAGATCCATATTACGAATAAAAAAGGAGATATGAGTAATATTGAACTTTTTTTTCCAGATGAAATTGATTATTTTGGTGTTTATTTTACAGTAGATTTAATCTTAAACGGTAGTAATATTAGAGTCACAAATGAAAATAAAGAAGAATATTTGAAATTACTTATTAAATTTAGATACGAAACAATAATTTTTGAACAACTAGAAACCATTAAAAAAGGTTTTTATGAAATAATTGAAGAAAAATCTTTAAGTATTTTTAGTTCATCAGAATTAAAAAATATGATATGTGGAATATACAGTATAGATATTCAAGATTGGAAAACATACACAAAATATTATAATGATTTCTCAGAGGAATCATTTGAAATTGTTTCCTTTTGGTCAATTGTTGAAAATTTTTCATATGATTATAAATTGAAATTATTTGAATATTGGACTGGTTCTAAGAAGGTACCATATGGAGGAATAAAAAATTGTATAAAAAATGAAAAATTTGTGGGTTTAAATATTAAAAAAAAAATCATGGCATATTTAGATTCCCATCAACATATATAGAAATGAATGAATTATATATATACTATTTTTTTAGTGCTTACGAATTTGAGCAAGATTTATTAGCTGCAATGAAAAACAGGGATATAGATTATGGATATATATTTTATAGAGAATTTCATATTGACCCTGTATCAATGCATAATCAGAATTTGGTTCCATAAAATTCTTTATTATGAAAATTAAATTTTAAAATTTATAAAATTTTATATCTTCAAAAATTATTTATTAAAAATTTATAAAGTATATTTTTTAATTATCAAGGTTTTTTATATTATTATTAATTTATATTTTATTCTAATTATTTAGTTTTATAAATATTCATATATAAATTAACATGTAAAATATTTTTGTAAAAAATAATTGGATTTATATAAATACACATCTTAATTTGTTACAGATACAATAGCTAATTAGTTGCATATGTTAAAATTTGTAAAAATATGCAATTTTTTAGATCAAAATGCCATATTATACGGTATGAATAAGAAAGTTTTTTTAATCTTTAATTTTTTTATTATAAAATATTAAAAATAAGTTTTATTAAATTAAAAACCTAATTATATTTTTTAAAAAAAATATTTTCTAAAAAAGTGAACTTTTTTTATTTTTAGTTTCAAAATTTAAATTTGATTATTAAGTATAAATTTTTTTAAATTATATAATTTATATGATAAAGTAAAATTTTTAGCAATTATTTATAATAATTATTAAAAAAAATCATTAAAATTTGTATTATTTTAATTTGTCTTAATAATATTAAATTATACACATTTGTAATTTTTAAAATTAACATAAATTTTTTTTTAAATTTATGTTGACAAAAAACAATAAAAAACAACAAAAAACAACAAAAATAAACCAAAAAGTTTAGAAATATGCGTAAAACTTTAGATTTAATATTTACAAGTTTAATAAATTTTTAGCTTCCTCCACACTTTTTGTTGACTTTTTAGATGCTTCAAATGTAGAAGGACAAGGTCCATAAGTACTGGAAGCTTTACTAGGAATATTAGGTGAATAAACAGAAGAATTTACAGGTTTTAAGATAGGACATGAAGTAGGAAAGATATTTTGATCAAAACATTTTGGATCATTGATTAGGATTGGATTATTAGTTTGAACTGAAGGCCCATAATTTGTTGTTACATGATGTGATTGTTTTTTACTATCACAACTACTAGTCTCACTATTATAGATATCAAAAACAGAATTAATTAATAAATTATGAAGTAAATCTTTGTTACCTATATTCATACCAAATTTATTATACTGCATTCCAAAACATGATGAAAATAAATCGTTAGGTTGGTTTTAATTGTACATATTTTGATAAAGTGGATTCATAAAAGAATTTATATTAGGTTGAAGACCATAAATATTGCACATGTTTGGTTGTCTGAAAAACCTATTATTCATTTGATGAAAAATAGATAATGATTTTTGAAGTTCAACTTTATCCTCTTCATTAAATAATGATATGAAAATCATAAGTAAATGATAAAAGCAAAAATCATTATTTTTACAACCTTTACAATTTCCGCATTTTGAATGTTTATGAAAAACATCTATTAAACATTGCAATTAAAAACTTATATTACTACCGGTTGATTTTTTATCTAAGTTTATGTCTTTTTTTATTTCATCATTTATGCATTTTTTAATATTTTCATAACTTTCTTTTCCAATTCGTACTGTTTCATCTTTTATTAATTCAGCAATTTTTATGTCATTATCACGAAGTTTTTTATCAAACGAATTCTTAATGTTATTTTCCATATTACATATTAAATTGGTAAATTCCTTATATGTGATTGGGTCATTATTTTCACGATTAGATATATCTTCACACAAATTATCTCTTGCTAAATATACTAAGCTTAAAAATAATAATAATTTCAAATCCATGGGAATCTTTTATTAAGTGAAATTTATAGTAATATAAGAATAAAGTTAAATTAAAATAGATATTAATTAATTTAAAATATATTTTGTGTAATGATTTATATATATTGTATATAAATGAAAAAAAATTCTTAATTTGATTTAAATTTTCTATCATGATTAATTTAAGATATTTTATAAAAAATTTAAATTTTTATTAAGATTTTATAAATTAATTTTACAATATTATTTATTATTATAATTATAAACATAAATGTAAACTAAAATTATTAACTTTTATAATTAATTTAAAGTAAATATAGTAAAATGATTGTTTTTTTATTTGATTTTATATATTTTGTTACAAATTTTAAAATATAAAAATTTCGAAATAAATTTGAGTTAAAATTTGTTAAATATTTTACAAATAGTATATAATGTTTAAAAACATTTATTTCCATATTTTAATGTTACTAAATTTAAAATTTTTTAAAAGATTTTATAAATATGATTTGAAAAATTCTCTTTTTTTAACAATATAAAATAAATATATTCTATTATTAATGGTATTTTTTTTACTACAAAACAAATCATAACAAATAAAAAATTAATTATTTTTATTTAATTAATAAATTAAGTTTGTTTTTTATTAATCTAATAAAAATATACATTGCAGACATCACTGACACATAAAATTACATTATGTATTATTACATACTGATTGATGCAAGAATAACAATAAAATAACATTTTATTACCAAATTTTTTTTGTTATATATGCAACATTGTAAAATGTACAAATTTTAAAATATTTTCTTTTAAATAATTTATGACCATAATGTTTAAATTAGTTTATTTTTAATCTCATTAATATACATAATTAAAAATGAATAGTAAGTAAATTTTATTTTATAAAAAACTATATTTACAATTTTGTGCAAAATATCAATTTGTTTATTATTATTTAAAATTTTATAGTGTCATAAATTTTTTTTATAGCAAATAATTAAATGTTTATTATAAATACAAAATTCATTTATAACTAGTTATTAAAACAAAAGCTTATAGAATATTTTAGGTTTAATATCTATAAATAAATATCACAATTACACTATTGAACTAAGGGTAATAATTAAATAGAAAAATTTCTCAAAGTAATATATCAAATATCAAAAATAAATTTTGAAATGCATAATTACATATAATAATATATCAATTGTCATTCAAAGTAATACTTTAAATAATAAAAAATAAATTACAAGAAAAAATATTTTATGTAAAAAATTATTAACTAAATATTTATTTGTAAATTTAGTATATAAAATGTATATAATGTATATAATGTTAGTAATGATGTTAAGATAAATTACAACATGCAAAAATATTATATCAATGTTAAATCTTATGAAAATAGTTTAATTTTGTAAATTATTTTTTAAAAAAAATTCTAAATTTTTTTATATAAATTACATAAAAAATAATATTTTATTTCTTTTTGTTACATAGCATATTTTTGTAAATGTTAAAATAAATCACATCAAGATTTTAAATACTATAAAATCACATAAAAAATAAATATTTAATTTTATATATAAATTTTTATTAAAAAAATGAATATTAAGTTTTTATATTGTAATTTAAAAAATTCTTCGGTTAAACACATTTGAAGAGTTTTTTATTGGTTTATAGTTTTAA